>BQNB010032806.1:0-52859 GCA_026074375.1 Tanacetum coccineum
GCTACCAAACCCAACACGAATTTTGTACTAACAATAATCATATCATCATCACTTAAAGGGCTGCATGAACCTCAAACCTCAAGATGAAACATTCATGCATCATATTCAACTCTTCATGTATCATCTTTAGCCCCGATCTTTAGTTTTTAACGCGTCACTACTATCACATTCTTCAAAAATCAAAGCAAAGCATCTAATAATATATCGGCATGCTTAGACTCCGGTTACGAAAAAAAGCCAACGATGATCCATTTTTCCATCGTCTTGATGAACTTATAGCGAATATGGTCATGTTGCATCATTAGTTAGCAACATCCACCATCATCAACTTTATTGACCATCATCTTCATCTTCATCGCCATTGCCCATCCTCTCCATCGTCATCTTTTTCGTAGCTTTTCATAAATTTCGTGATCATCGTCATCGATCATCAACAAATCTACGAATTAAACCAGAAAAGTCAAAACTATAAAAAGAAAATATTAATAACGAGAATTGAAAAATTACCATATCCGACTTGGTTATAACTTATAAGAATTACCAACAAAAATCATTGAAATTTAAGACTGAAATTGGCGTTGAGAATGATAAACGAAAAAAAGATCAAAATTAAAAATCATCACCGATCGTCACTCGGAGAAGCGAGTGATACGCATGTCTGGTAAAATGCTTAGGGCACGTTTGGTAGAGAGAATTTCAGAGATTAGAAATGAAGTAGAGAATAGAATTCAGAGAAATGGAATTGAATGAGAAATGTGTTGAATTCCATTGTTTGGTAACACAAGAGAATTGAAATAAAAAATAATCACGAAAAAAATTTCTTCTTTCGAAAAACTACAAATAAAGAGCGATTCTAATACAATAATTTCACCATCATCTTTTTCGAGTCAGGTTACTCGGGTCGGGTTAAGCCTATTCGGACCCGACCCCGATTAAGCCTATTCGGGTCGGGTTACCCGGCTCAAAAAAAATTATTCGGGTAAACCGAGTAACCTGAATGCTAAATAGGGTCCGGTATAGGGTTAAAGAAGTTTTGCTAACTCGGGTTCGAGTCGAGTCGACCCGAATAAAGTTTTTTTTTAATTTTTTAATACAAATTTTCTATTTATAAGAGTAAAAAAAGGCTTTTTTATTACATTTTACTCATATTCGGGTTGACCCGAACCCGAATGGACTTAGACCCTTGAGCTCGAACTAACACGAGTTGACCGAACCGAATGGACCGACCCGGTTACCCAAACCCGAGTAACGAAATTCATATAGGGACGGATGTGAGTATGTTATTTTTGTCTTGACCAGAATATGACCCGGACCGTGATTTCAAAAAATAGAAAAAAATAAAAAGCAAAAAAGAAAATAGAAAATAAAATCATTGATTAATTTCTCTACAAAATGTGTGGACAATAAGGTGACATAATAACTAATCTACCATTTCTTCAATTTCTCAACTTTTTCTTTTCATATTCTCCTCTTTTTTATTCTCTTTACAAACGTCACTTGAGAAATCGATCGTCACTCGGAGAAGCGAGTGATACGCATGTCTGGTAAAATGCTTAGTTCCTACTGGGTAGAGGATGAAGATATGAAATCTAGAAACTGAATTGACGTAAGATTTAGATTCATTGTTAAAAGACATTTCTCACATTTCTATCCCTCATCCCTTTTTTATGGCTAATAAATGATATTGCAAATCCAGAGATTCTCCTTTTAATTTTTCACCGTAGATCTGATTAGCCTCATGTATCCAATGGTCATAAAGTTGTCTTACAATTTTTGTTTTATTTGAACTCAACTGTTTACATTTGATATGACTATCAAATGAAAGAAAAACACACACATGACATTTTAAAAGTAGAGTTAAGCATTATACACTGCGGATCAGATCAAATCGAGAAACCAAACCAATCGGATCGAACCGAACATATTTGGTCAGGTCATTGGTCAATTATTTTCTACATTTTCGGTCCTAGGTTCGGTCTTACGCATTGATTATTATGCTTTGTTACCATCCGAACCCATCCAGACCCACCCGAGTTTGGACCAAAATTTGATTTCACGCTAACAAAAACTATCTCAAAGTTTACCAGTTATCACCACCTATCTCCACCAACTACCACCGCCGACCACCACCGTGTTCATCACCTATCACCACTTTAATTACCACCGTTAATCACAATCATCATCAAAAACGAAAAAAAATCTCACAATTAAGAGTTATAACTGCAAATTTGTCTTATTATCGTAGCTCTTGTCACTAAATCATCGATATTGAAGAAATAAAATTAAAAGCTGTAATCTGATTATAGGATTATGAAGGACAAGAAAGTCGAATCCAGTGATATGGAGACAAAGGAAGACTCACTTTTCAATAATGACGATTCAGAAGATGGTATATTATTTGATTTTTTTCTTAACCATAGTTTTTTGACCTTTTGGCCGACTAATTAACGGGGTTTGAACTTATCGATTCCTCTTATTATGTTTGCACGTAGCAGGAATTGAACTTGAAAATATGCATAATGTTGGTTTTCCCGATTGTTTCCTTACTGTTTTATTATGTACCCAAAAGGCCAAAACATGATGTAAAAGAAAATATAACGCGGGGGACACGTCACACTTGATCATTAAATACTAGTACTAGTATTTAGTTAAGATGGCTATAGGTCTTGCAGCCATTTAAAATGAGAATAGATAGTTTGTGACGTGTTCACTGAAATATGAAAATAGATTAATCCGTAGGGTTCACCAAGCTTTAGTATCATGCTGGTTTAAATTATTCTTGGAAACCTAATAAGTTATTAGTCCCTGTGAACATAACTTGGCTGTTTATACTTTTACAAGATGACGGGATTGAATTGAATAGGCTGCTATCAAACATTAACTATACTTTTTGACTTCAAAACAGATATGCACAACCAGTTGGCACGGGGGCACCTTGGCTATCTGTTAGGGACACGGCTAGTATTTAGTGAAAATAAATTAACATCTATAAGGGCGAACAGAGATAAGACAATTGCTATATATAGAAAAACTATTAGTCTTTCAAATGGAAAATAGGTAGTGTGCTATTTAGTAGGTGTTAACTAGTACTACATATTTTACGTCTTTAGTGATTTATGTATATTCACTATTATTAATTCTATGTCACACGGCTACTTTTATGTGACTTGACTGATGCTTTGTGTCTCAGCAGACTGGGAAGCTGCTGCAGATCTTGCTCCTGATGAGTTGCTATCTTCACAGGGCTTACCAGATGTAAGCAAACTCACATTTGAAGATAAAAAAGTTGAGCAACCTCCTGTAAGACGTGGGAGGGGTACATTCTCATATCAAAAGCATGGCTTGTATAGTGATCAGCAGTCTGGTGGGCCTATCAAGGATAATTCAACCAAGCAAGAAGTGTCTTCTAGTTCTGAAGGACATGAAGTGACAAAAAGTGATTGTAAGTTCTTTATCGGTTAAAATTCTACTTACACGCTACAATGAAATGTGCAATGTTTGAATAGGCACATAGTTCTGTATAAGTTTTTGATCATTAATCAAATGCCTAAATACCCTACAGTTTGACATCTAAGAGATTCTTATAGTATGCATAAGTAACTTTACCGTCGATAATGCCATGTGACTCTTATTCGTTTGTGATTACAGTAAAATATGGCACACGGCATGCTCTTGTTATGGAAGAATTCCAACCAAGTATGACTACAAGTGGGCTTGAGAATATTTTGGAGAAGTTTAACTATCAAGATGTTGTGATTCGCTGGATCAATGATACCACTGCGCTTGCCATATTTAGAACTCCAGCAATTGGTAACTTCATCTTCCATATGTTAAGTTATAGACTTATAGGTTTGAACTAATTGTCATATTAGAGGAAGCTAAGCAGAATGTATCAGATTTCAAGATATATAATAGACTAATTAGTTTCTGATCCCCTTTCATTCAGTAAGTCCATGTCATATTGTGTGTGTGATTGTTTTTAGTTTATATAATGTTTCATTTCTGAAGTTAAATAATTTTTAAATGCTGATAAATCATAATGGTGGATGATGTGCATCATTAATTGTATTGATTAGGTTGAATCAGGTTACGGCTTTTTGTTAACAAGTTTACAATATCTTTCTGCAGCTCTTGAGGCATGTCAATCAATTAAGTGTCCATTTACAGTACGTGTACTTGAAGAGAATGATGTACTCGTAAGCTCTATCCCAGAAAGAGGTAACATGACTACATTCTCATTAATTGAGTTTTCACTGTCCATAGCAAGATGCCTGCATAGTAGATAACGCTGAATGATTTGTATGAATTCTAGAGGTGGCAATTTCAGCCCATTTATTTATCAACGGAATATTTTGACTTGTCTTTTATCTCAAACATGTCAAACTAAAGGAAATTTAGCTAAAAGGGGAAACAGGTCAAATGGGTCAAACTGATTGAAAGATGTTTAACGGCTTTATATTGGATACAAGTATACAGCCTCTGAATTCGTTCTATTCAGAAGTTTTAGATTATTCTTGCTATAATATTGTTTTCGTAACATAATAAACACATTCATCATATATAGCAACTTGTAATAAGAGAGATAATGGCCTGTTTCGACCGGTACCTAAAAAATAGCTTGTTTTTGGGCTTTTGACCTGTTACCGAATCTCCCCAATCCGCTCACCTGGCCACCACTGAGGAATTCTTAGCAATGCTTCAATGATCCCTTCTAAGAGCGGTATATACAATTATACACCACTCTGTCTCATGCAACTCCATCGCTAGTTGTCAACCTCCAAATGGTCATTCTTCTTTTGACAATTGTAATCACGAAATGAGAATGCTAATTCACTAATATAGTTTTTGTACAATGATTAAAATGGTGAGTTTGTTTTCTAGTTGGAATAGAAATAGATATGGCCTTCCTATTTCAATAAATGACTCAATTGTATATATAGATTAGATGACATTATGTTTTATCATTAGCAACAATACGTAATATTGGTGTACTTGATTTTGGTGTTTTTTTCAGTGCTAAACTTTGTCATAAGTCCAGAGTTTTTCATTGTGGGAAGGAAAGAGCAACATAAAATGTCATCGAGTGACAATGGGCTCTTGCTAATATCTTAAAAACATATTTTCAAATTTTGTTTGTTGGCAGATTTGGAGCCACCTAGACAAAGGCCGAAAACATCAGCAAGAACTGCCCAAAGGTTGATTGCTCATGGAATGGGAATTAAGTTGACTTCCACAAGTTTTGGCCAAAAAGAACTTAAAGAACAAGAAGAAGCCCGGAGGCAACGTATAATTTCTAGACAGAATCTGAAAGACGATGCATGGGGAGACTAAAATACTCTTTCAATTTTACACAGCGCGTATTCCTTTGATGGTCAACCAATTAATGAACAATTCTTTGTAGGAGTCTTTCATCAATATTCCGAGTATCTTGGAAGTCCAAAGGCTGCTACCCTCCTAGTTGTGTCAAGGTTAAACCATCTCGGAGTAGACTGAAGCTACTTATCGTCAATGTGTTTGATAAACCCTTTTATAATTTTGGGGAGATATTGCTGTTCTTAATGTGTGCAAGGTGAACAAGAAATATAAGATCTATAATTCTATTTACAAGATAGTGAATGAATGAAAAATCATATCGAATTTGATGTTCGATCTCAAGTTTATTGTCATGTAACCACCAATTAAAATAGTGTCGTTTTTAAATAACTTCTGTTTAGCAAGCAAGCGTATCAAATAACTCATACAAAAAGATTGCAACACGCAGGGCGGTTTTAACTATTTTGATGCCCTGGTCGAGGCAATTAAAAATGCCCCCATCAAATGGTGTAAAAAAACACTATCTAGCTATTAGACATTTGTGATCTAGATCCGCATATCAACCCAACAAAGACAACTACTGTATTTAATAAGAATAAGAAAATCGAAACCCAGACTCTACATAACAAAAATAGGCCAAACCAGATGCAGCAATTATTATGTGCTATATAAGTGTTAAATATTCAAACAAATAAATGGTTTCAAAAAAGCTACAAATACGCAAGATATTTTTCTTAAAAAGTTACAATATATGTAATCAACTAAATATATTACTAGTATTCTCACATTTTTTTCAAAATTTGTTCAATGTACGTAATATGACCGGGTATATGACTTGTTTGATTAACCACCACTAAGAAAATTTACAGTTTTTGTCCTTGTGGTTTGCGTTGACTTCTACTGTTAGTCCTTTAATTTTTTTCACTTTTTTTTCATTTATTCAAACATTTTTTTTACCACTTATTGATACACTAATTTTTTTTTACACTCATTACACTTTTTTTTTTTTTAACTTTTTTCATTTATTCATTCACTATTTTTTTTTACCACTTAGAAAAATGACACTGGTTTTTTATACACTTATTATACTTATACTTTAACGCAAATTCAGAAAAAAAACTCTTATTAAGAAAAAATTTCTAAACGTTGCGTTAAACTTTTTTCAAAACTAACGCCCTCGTGTGACTTAGATTTTGTTCATTAAACACCCCTTTTAATTCTTAAAAATAATTTTTTTAAACCTCGCGTTTAAGTATAAATATAATAATTGTAAAAGTGAAGAAACAAAATTATCACTTTGAAAAAAAATAAAAAATACAAAAACTTGTATGAATAAATGAAAAAAAAAGTCAATGGACTAACGGTGAAAGTCAACGCAAACTACAAGGACCATTACCGCAACTTTTCTAAGTGAAAAATATGTCAATAGACTAACGGTGAAAATCAACGCAAACCACAAGGACCAAAACTGCAACTTTTCTTAATGGCAACAGGTAAACAAGTCACATACCCGGTCATATTACGTATATTGAACAAAATTTAAAAGCTAATTAGCGACGTTTAACCATAAAATTAATATGTTACATTTATTGGTCTTTTTGAAAATATATCTTGCGTATCTATAGCTTTCACCCTGTTGTAATAAATCGTCATTTTGAATATTTTTACTAATATAGTAAAAAGGTTAAAAACATTTGAACTTGAGAAACTATATTAAAGTTAACATAAAAGATATGGATAGAGATATTTCTCTCACAATAATAAAGTAAACCGGGTCTTTCAGTAGGCCTCACGGTTATGTTTGTGAGAGAACTTTAGCGGTAAACTTCATATGAATTTTAAAGGATCTTTATCCAAAAAATATTGCATTTTTTGTAAAAGTGAATGTAAGGTTATAGTTGTTGCACGTTTATATGTTTAAAGTCAAACAAGCAACCGTATTTCTATGATTCTATCGTAAATGTAACCAAATTAAATCATTATTTCGCAGTTTGATATGTTTTTTCATAATTATGCAAAGCTTGTAAATAGCACTGAAATGTAAGGGTGTTCAAACGATCGATTTTCGGTTAAACGGAGTTTTTCAGTTTGGCTGATTAGGTTATTTTTGAAAAGTGGACTAAATCGAACCAATCCAACCAAATTAAACATCGGGTTAATCGGTTCGGGGCTCGTAAAACCAAACTGAAAAGACAAACCTACAAAGGGCTAATCAAGATTTTATAAAGGGTATGGTAATTGGAAGAACTTGTTTATCATAAATTCCAAAAATAAGATTTACATAGAGAGAAGACAACGAACAAACAAGTTACGTAACTAGCATTTTCTAAATTATAAAATCAAATTTAAAAAAAAATAATATGTGTAAATTTACGTGTCATAATATTAGTGTGCATTACTCGATTTAATTTAATCTATTAAATCGACACATATATAGATTATATATTGATATAGAGAGTTGCTAGAACCACAAAAAGACTTCCACAAAATGATTTGTCACATGTTTAGTGGATGTATTTAAGAAAGAGAATTCAAAAGTAAGAAATAGAATACCACTAAAAATGTGACAAATCATTTTGTGAAAAGTTTTGTGGAAGTCTTTTTGTGGTTCTAGCAATTCTCCAAATTCACATTACCCTATAAGGTACGTGCATATCATTTCCTTTAACCTACTGTATTCAACATATTCGAGTGTAAACTTTTTGTGATCATCAACTGTAAGATATAAACAGTCTTAAGTGCTTGAACATATAGAAACTGTTGTATTGATAATTTAAGACTGTAGTCGTGCTTGTTGTTAGAGATCCACGTGATAATTATTTTAGGTTTTTCGAGTTAGGGTTACTCGACTAGCTAGCTAGACTTTTGGGTCGAGCTCAAGTATCAAAATACTCAGCTAGAAAAACAAGTGATTTTACGTTTTTGCCTTTTTTGTATAGTATGCGCTAACCCGTCCTATGTAGTGACTAGTGATCAAGTTGAGCTGAGCTCAAAATTAAGGATCTTAATTTAACATAACTAGCAGCAAATTTTCAGTTAAATGATATCATTAGAAAGTATGATAAAGTTGCAAGAAGAATGATTTAGATAACTCTTCATGTTATTTCTTTAGGTACAATCGACATGTAACCTATACACGAACCATATTCGATGACAACCTAGCCTAGTTTTATATTTATCATTGTAATGGAAGATCCAGAGTCCGATATATGGGAAATTCAAGAATATGCATCGTTTAAAGAATGCGATGAACCTAGTACGGTTAAATGGATTTTAAACAAGGGATGTTGGATTGGGAAGAAATTGGTAATAACCGGTATTGCCATCACATCTGCACCAATAGTTCTTCCACCACTTGTCGTTTTTTCGGCGATGGGAGTTGCGTTTTCCGTCCCTTTTGGCCTTGTATTTGCGAGTTATGCTTGTACTAATAAGCTCATGAGCACGTTACTGCCCATCCCACCGCCACCCCTTATGCTAGAATATTATGGTGATGATTATGCTCAAGGAAAAGAGGATGGGGTTGCGTGTAGGTTTGAGTTAGATGATGGTGCTGGTGATTATGTAAACGGAAAAGGTTATTTCAGTAACGAATATGAAGATTATGAAATTGCAAGAGAAAATGTGATTCCAGAGGAGGAGCAAGAACAGACTGGTGATGGGTATGTTCAACAAGAAGTGGAAGCTTTAGTGGCAAATGTAGACGAAAAAGGTTATTATACCGACGAAGAGGAAAATGTGGTGGACAATGAACGTACAGAGGATTTAAACCAAGGGGTTGACATGGTGTTTGAGTTAGACGATAATATGCGACAAGGGGAAGCTTTAGTTGTGGATGAGGATGAAAAAGGTTATAACAGTAGTGAATATGAAGGTAACGAGCTTGGAAAAGAAAACGTGATGCGAGAGGATGAAGAAGAAAGGATTAGTGATGTGTATGGGAACGAAGTTGAAGCTTTATTATCGCATGTAGAAGAGGACGTTAAAGAAAAAGGTTACTATACCGATGAAGAGGAAATTGAAGAAATTGAAGGGACTGATGATAAACTTAGACTGGAAACGGTGGACAATGAGCTTATGGAAGATATAAATCATGGGGTTGATATTGTGTTGGACTTATATGATGGTGGTAACGATACAAGCCCGCTGAGAGAAGCTGTAGTTGTCAATGTGGATGAAAATTTCAACGGAAAAAGTTACTATATCAATGAAAATGATAATGAGAGAGAAATGGAAGATCATGTTCATCTAATGGAGAATGCCGTTAAAGAGGAAGAAAGTGAGCAAATGGAGGATATAAAGCAAGGAGTCGAGTTCAGACTTGGGTTGAACGTGGCTGCTGAAGAGTGTAAGCAGATGGAGGACGGGACGATCACATACATTGGTGGAACTGATGATGATAAAGGGTATGAGGAAGAAAGTGAGCAAATGGAGGATATAAAGCAAGTAGTCGAGATGAGACATGGGTTGGACGTGGCTGCTGACGAGTGTAAGCAGACGGAGGAAGAGACAATCACAAACATTGGTGTAAGTGTTGATGATAAAAGGTACGAGGAAGAAAGTGAGCAAATGGAGGATATAAGGCAAGGAGTGGAGATGAGAGCTGGGTTGGGCGTGGCTCCTGACGAGTGTAAGCAGACAGAGGAAGGAACAATCACAAGCATTGACGGAAGTGTCGATGATAAAGGGTATGAGGAAGATGTTGGAGAGTCCCTAGAGGGAGATGTTGATAGTTTAGAGGAAGAACAGAAAGGGAATGAACTGTTGATTGAGAGTCATTTGGATGAAAATAGATGTGATGCACCGGTAGTAACATTATACGATAAGGAAAAGGAAGGAAGTGGTGTAGTAAAGGTCGATTATAGTATTGATGAAACTGCTTCAAATGTAATTTTGGAAGAAGTTACAGATGACGAGACAGCAGACCCGGTTACAGTTAGAGAGATCGACTCTCAGAAACTATTTGAGGATGAAAGTAAGAATGAAGAGCCTGTTGGTGAGATGCGCCATATTGTGGTTTTAGCTAGCGGAAATGAGGATAATAATTTCAACGCTAGAGAAGTGGAAGAAATAGATATGGTGGCAAGAGAAGTGCGTGGAGATGCTAACATACATGAAAGAGACAGAAAGTCTGATGAAGAAGTAATAAGAGAAAGTATGGGAACGCAAGAGAAAATCATTAGTGACATGTCTAATGGCGTAACCGAGTTTGCTATATTGGAAACGAAGAAAGAGCATTTGATTAATCTAAATGGAGATGCGAGGGAAATTGGTGATGAGAGTGGATTGGATTTGTTTGATGACAACAACAGAAACATATATATCGAGATCCTTGAAGGTTAGTTATATTTATGTTACAGTCTGTCAAATAAAATATGTAGAATTGTGAAGTCCATGATTGCAACATAGTGATCTTTATATTTCTCGTGCACATAAGTTCCATATTTTTGCACATTTCAAGGTGCTAACAGTTTCTATACAATCAAAGTGTGAAATTTCTTATGTCTATATATCTAAAATTCTTTTACACATGTACAAGCATAAGAAATTTCGCAAATTTTGTCAAGCTGGAAGAAATTAACATATTGCATTATTGCATACCTTTTGAACTACTTGACTGATCCGTTTTAATTAATACATTTGTAGCTGGTGATGAGGCACAGAAGAACACTTTCAATGACGATGTGGATTTCATGGCTCTTCCTGCTTTTAGAGGGGCATCATTGGATACAGATAATGCAAAATCCGCCTCTAAAGTGTATACTAAAATGTCATCTAGAGAGGTTAGTTCCCATATTTCTCAACGTAGATATCAATGTTAACAGTAGAAGATATTTTTGATCCAGCACATGGTTCTCATTTAGGGCAATTCTACTAAGATAATAATAACTATATATAGATGTGTCATTTTACCTTACGAGGTCTTCAAATATCAACAAATCGCAGTTTATAAAGAGTTGGATTGAAATAGCCAGAATTAGGAAGTTGCAAAGTTGATCTTACTGAGACAGAGGGGTGTCAATATCTTTCTTTAGAAACTAGATCTAGATAACCCGAAGGCCTGCATGTAACGATAATCGCAAGAACCAGGGGGACAACCGTCGATCTAGTAAGGATGGGGAGACGTAACGGGAGAGAGAATACAGTAATGTTAAGGAGACACGGTAAACCAGTTAAGCGAGTTCAAATGTCCAAAGTTGCATGAATGCAATATCATAAATCAGTTATATCTAATATGTGTCATTAGTCTTGTATTCAAAAGCGGTGTTCAAAAAGGACCCAATGCAATTTGCTTTAGTTCTGGTCCGTGCCTTATGTGTTCATTGTACCGTGTCTATGTTTTGCAGGACATTTTAGATGACGAAAAGATTTGGGAGAAACTTGGGGCAATGAGAGCGATAGTGGGATACAAAGCACCGAGTCAACCAACATGTATAGGGGAACTAAAGGCTCTTTATGTGTTCACTGGGGTCGAGCCACCAGCATCGTACAAAGGTGATTCAGATCTGGATGAAGTAAATGCCAAGCTCAAGTTCCTCATGTCAATCGTTGGGGTGAAATAAAGGGTTTAATAAACTTGATGACCAGTTTGTTCTAGAAAACGTCTGTGTGTGCAATTTTCAAAGTTATATCACATATTTGAATTTCTTTGTGATGAAAGCTTGTTTACTGAAACATATGTGTTTGTTGTAATATATCCGTGATAAGTCATGAATCACAACCAGGGGCGTGTTCCGAAGAACTGGTATTCTTATTTGCTTAATAAACAAATTACTCTTGCACATCATGTACATGAACAATCAAAAGTGAGGCTTCATAAAATTACATAAAATATCAATTTCGTTTTATATGATGCGTGATGTATCAAACAAGTACATATGTTCGTGAATTCACCATGTTTTACGTAAGATAACCATCTATGAATCAATTTCAACATGCTTTATGTTATTAACGGTTAAGCTCATTTTAAAGAGAAAAAGGGAATAATATTTAGAGATATTATTGCGCAAGTGCAAAACGAGGATATTTCACCCGCGGTACCTTGCGAGACGCGAGATTTTAAGCTGAAAAATTTATGTATAAGATCTCATTTAACCCAGTTTTAAGTTTTTATTCATAGCATGTTTTAACTAAGCATAGAAAAATAATTTTTAAATTTTTAGGGTGTGTTTAGTTGGGAAGAGGTATCCCATTTTTCCAGAATTTTTTTTATTTAAGAATGGAAAAAATAAAACTTGTTTAGTTGCATTTTTTTTCAGTATTTTTCAAAAAAAAAAAATTCTCATTTTTCTAATTTTAAATAAAAAAACAGAAAATCACATTTTACTATTCTCAATTTTTAAAAGAAAAAATACAACTCCCATCTAAACAGGTTTTCAAAATTCTCAACTATTCTCTAGAAAAATCATTCCTTTCTCGAGGAATTTGAAAACAGAAAAACATGAAAATTTTTCTACAACTAAACACCACCTTAACTTTTAAGTTTTTATTCATAGCATGTTTCAACTAAGCATAGAAAAATAATTTCTAAAATTTTAACTTATAGCTGATTTTCGAAATGTTAGACGATTTATGTTATGTAAATATTTATTTTCACAAAAAATATAAGTTTAGGGATGATTTGCAAGATCAGGTGAACTACATGGACCAATTATTTTTTTGTGAAAAGGTGAAACTTTTTATTAATTAACAATCATATACACAAATAAGAAGAATATAGACATGCATGTATCTTCAATTCAAACAGAGTACAAACACAGAGATTTACACAAAAACTCGAACAAGGAGAATTCCTCTGACAATAAAGCCAGATATCTCAAACAATTACCCAAACTGTTAGAGATCACCATTTTCACTAAAAAACACCATGTCTCCATGACTACATTTCCTTAATCAGTGTCAACCATGGTCATTCAACCCTTACCCACAACAACCAAAGTTAAACACTAAAAAAAGGAATCATCATGAGAAACATAACACCCTTTCACAATGAAAGAGGGGCTCTTCCAACCCTAGCTACATTTCTGTCACACCCCGACTAAGGCGGAAATACGAGGCGTGACGGAGGATCGATCGTCATAACACAAGATAACAATATAGAGAAAAACTAAAAATGCATATCATAAAAGTGTCACGACGTCCTCCGACAACAAGTATGAAACTTGTGTCAAGACAAGTCGAAAAACACAACACATAGTCTAAGTATTACAAACCAAGCTCCCACACATGGGTAATACAAGTCTTAGGAATAATCCAAAAGCTAAATTGAAACAAAGTTCTCAAATGCAAGTCTTTCAAGATAAGATCCATGAAGGATGCTCTTAGGTCTGCTAAAGCCTGATATCCTGACCTCACTGATCATTGCTATCCTGACCTCACTGATCATTCATAATACCTGAAAATGATACTCGAAAGGTCAACATAAAGTGGGTGAGCTCGTAGGTTTAGAAGTAAACCCAGTTGCTATGGTAGAGTTTAAGTAGTGGACAACTGTGCAACATGAGAGCAGAATGCATGCAATAGTATTAGAATCCAACATAGCAATCCCATGCTATCATAGCATTTCAAAAGAATCATAGCATTTCAAAAGAATCATACCAACCATTCCCAAAGGTCCAAGCGCTTATAGTCCTCCGCACCTAAGGCCTACCAGCTAGAGCTAACATAGGTCGACAAAATTGTCCTTGCATAGAAGTTCACATAGAACTCATGCACAAATAGTCCTCATGTCATTCACATAGCAGTCATAGGAACATAGCATTGTCTACAGAAATAGCAGTTTTGCACAGTAGTGAAAACAGTTTGAAATAGATTTTGAGTATCATTTTCTCTCAACGAAAAAGAGTTAAAAATTAGGGCTACGAGAACTCACCTCAAGCAAAGATGATAAGTAGCTGAGAGTATGATAGTCAAACAACAGCGTACAACGGCTTCCAAACACGACCTAGCAATTCGTTTGACTTAGAATTATGCTTGAAAGGTGCACTTAGAATTTTGATGCATAGGAGTTTTGAAAACGTTTCGTAATACTGCTTTTCATAGTATTGGTTGTGTAGAGGTTGGTGACTTAGACTCGATGAAGATATGTCAAAGTATGTATATTAGATGTTATACACTTGTACTATTTTAAGAAAATAGACAAGTAAAACCAACAAGAATGAGATATTAGATAATGAGTAATAAGTTTCGGTAATCTATCCGGTAATCCCAAAACATCTATTTTAATTGTATTACTATAAGAAATGACACATTTTAATTACATTAATAATTTAGAGAAGTTTTATAATCCATAAAATTATAAAATATACTTTTTTAGTCGATTATTAAAATAATAATATTTTATTATTTCGTCTTTTTGTCTGATTTTTGAAAAAACAACTTTTAGTAAGATTTTTATAAGTATAATATTTTTCACAAAATTTCGGCATGACCCATTCGTTTATAGAACGTTTCCCAAGGTTTTTAAACCTTATTTTCTAACACTTTCCTCAAATAATTCAATTCCGACAACGTGCCAAAACTTGCATTTCGTGATGTTTATTAAAACGCATTTTCTCCAAACGACTATTTAACTATACTAATTTATATACAAGTATAAATCGCTTTCAAATGTTCGTTTTAGATGTTTAAAACGACCAATCTTTGCTTATTGGGCCTTAAGGCCCAATTGTAGTTCAAAACATTAATATTAGTTTTTAGAATTCGATTTGAGCCCAAAATTAAAAAGGTCGAAACAAGCCCAACAAATAAGTCACGAAAATAAGCCAAGGCTCACGAGCCCAAGCCTAAGCCATGGTTTGGCTTTGCTTGTTGGGTCGTGGCCTTATAAGCCCATAAATGAGCCATACGAGATTATTTATTAAGCTGATAGCTACAAGTATTTCTAGATATCAAATAAGCTACAACAAGAGCCACAAGATAAGTCATGACATCAATAAGGTAGCAAAGCCGCGGCTTATTTGCCCCTTATTGGGCTGAAAACCAAACAAGCCCAACATAGGCCGTATAAGCTTAAAAATAAGTCGATAGGCTACGAGTGCTTTTAGTACCAAAATAAGCTATAACAATAAGCTACAAAATATGACAAAAGAAGTAAATGACCAAAACAATTTACTTTTGTGTTCGAACCATATAAGCCAAAAAATAAGCTCACCAAAGCTTATAAATAAGCCAATAAGCTATAAGCTATAATGTATAACTAATGTTATATCACCAACACAACCACCACACTAAAATGACAAATCCTTGTTTTCTTTTCTCTTCTTGTCCGAACCCAAACGCACCCTTAATAGTCTTTTCGTAAGTTTTAACTTTTGATTTTTATAAAACGCACCGTACAACTATCATCTATGCATCATTAGACATTTAAAAGTACAAAGATTATTAAAGGAAAATAACTTATAAAAGAGGGTTTTGAAGAGGAGATTAACACGAAACCAACAACCCAAACGTTGTTTTTTATGTACCCACGACCATTAGAATCAACCCGAAAATGCTTAAACCCTCATGTTCTTGAATCAAAAGTGGAAAAATGATAAGTTTGTGTGTGTTTGTTGATTTCGGACGCAAGGAGGAGAAGAGAGAAAAGGAGAAATTTTGTTTTGTGTTTTTGACAACTCTGTGTATTTTTGAAAAACAAATGGAGATAAGGCTTGTACAAAAGGGGACATTTGAGATAAAAAAGTACCGTGTGGTTCCCCTTGTGGGGTTCGACCGGCATGGCATCCTAGGGGGATCCTAGGTGCGTTTTGTCGCTTGTCGGGTTATCTAACGATCATAGTTCGAGTTTTAAACGTGACCCGAAAGTTTCCTATATTTTTAACGGATGCAAAAATATGTTTACGTAAACTTAGAATATTCACACCATAAGCCTTGTAGATAAACTGTTTTAGATTTAGTATGGACCATTTATGGACGTGCCAGAACGCGTTGTTTGACATTTTAAGCCATTTGCGGGACAACCTCCCAGAACTTTATCACACGTAGATATAAGCATTCAAATGAAATAATTCTAAGAATAAAAGAACTATAAAATGCTTAACATAGAAATTGACTACCGTCAACACGGTCACTGATCCTGACAGAAAACAATAAAAGTCAAGAAGTCAAAGGACTTAAATAGAACATTAAGAGACTGGAAAATCCACAAGGGTTACAATTTCATAAACTCCCAACCTCAAAGAGCCACAAAGTAGCTCTCCCTCACTTAGAGACTCGAGGAAGAGAGGAGTTAGGCATCACTAGAGTGGAAACACTCACCCTCAATCATAAACCAACCTTACCTCCTTTAGCATTGCTTTGAGAGGACCAAGAAGTGCCATCTTTCATCACTCTGTATTCCTCTCCGCAAGCAATGCCCACCCAAACCATTTTCCCTTCACAATAAGAAGGCCTTTCTTATGATACATTTAACCAGTTAGAATTCCAATTACCCAAAATAGTATACCAGTCCCGCCCAAGGCCTAACTGGTATCCTATATGAATAAATGGAGAGACTACCTAGAAAAACTCCAAGGTACAAGGTCCTTCAATATTGTAATGGTTTGTAACAATATTCTCTCTTCAATATTGTAATGGTTTGTAACAATATCCTATCTACATGGACCAATTATGTAAGTTTCTGTAACATGGTTGGGTCGTTAAACAACGAGGATTATTAATATACATACAGGGGTAATTTTTGTAATGAGAGGTATTCTAAGAGGATGATTTGTGATGTTACAAGTTTGGTCCTTGAGAGTTACTACAGTTAGTCCTTCGGCACCTATTTTGCAACGAAAGTTAACCAGAGGGACTTTAGAGATACGCTTTCACAAAAAAGACAAAGAAGCTGTTACAAATTTGGTCCTTGATGACTGATTTTTGTTACATTATTAGTAACAGTAGTTAAAACTCAAGACTGTTCGTGTAAGTTTTTCAAAAAGGGACAAAAAGTTATTCTTTGATTAAAGAGTAAACTGCAAAAATCATCCCTGTGGTTTGTAGTTTGTGACACTAATCATCCCTAGCCGATACTATTGGCACTAATCATCCCTGAGTGGCAAATGTTCGGCAAAAATCATCCTTATTGAGGATGATTTTTGCAAAAAGTTTAACAAAAATTTTTGCAAAAATCATCCCTCTAAGGATGATTTTTGCTGAACATTTCACTACTCGAGGATGATTAGTGCCAATAGTATCGGCTAGGGATGATTAGTGCCACAAACTACAAACCACATGGATGATTTTTGCAGTTTACTATTGATTAAATAAAATGTATACATTTAATATTAAAATTTTGTGTGTAGTACATATTCGTGACACAACTTCACTTAATTTCTCTAAGACATAACGAGTATATATGACCGCAACATTGCAAAAATATTCATTTTATAATTACGAATTAGGGCAAATGACACAAAAAGGTACTCAACTTAAGGGTCATTTTCAATCAAGGTATCACACTTTTTTTCTTGCATAAAAAGGCACTCAACTTATTTTGTTGGCCAATTTAGGTATTTTTGTTAATTATTTAACGATCATCCGTCAAGTTTTACATTTTAAATCCACCGCCGTTACCACCACCATCAACCATCGTCGCCATCACTAAGCCTGCCCACCACCATCACTACAAATCACCACCGAGAGTTATTGAGTATGTTAGCTAATAAAGGCATGTTGGTCCGGCCCACTTGTTTAGACCCGTTTAGCTTTTAAGGTTTCATCTCTATTTGCCTATAAATACTCATTGTATTCTCTTAGTTTATAATCAATTCAATAAAATTTTGCATTGTATCTTTAGTTTTTACATGATATCAAGAGCCTAGGTCCAAGTAGCTATATATTGTCATCCTCTTGTTGATGATCCGGAGGGATCCTGTTTAATATTCGTTGTTCGATAGATCATTGTTGCCGATTGTTTAAATGTTTGAGTTAGCATTGTATGTGATATTTTAATTGATTTAATGGGCAGTAAAAAGGTATATGTATTATTCAATTAAAAGAATCTCGAATTGAATTGTTTTGTTTCCTAGGTTTTGATTGGTTTGATAAATGTTAGTACTCGGCTGAATTGGTTTTAGATATTGCGAACCATGACAATAAGTATTAATTGTTCATTATTCTTTTGCATTATATGTTAGCTATATATGTTTAGACAGTTGAAGACTTGGTTGGTTCGTTGGCTATTGGGGTATTTGAAAGGAATCGGTTCGTTCGTTATATAATTAATTAATAAGGTTGATTTTGTTTGAGATATAGACATCCTGATTCGTTTAAAGTTAGTTGTTTGGAATATTTTTTTTCGTTGGTTCATTTGATTGGTGGTTTGTTTGTTGGCTATTGGGATCGGTATTTGCATTGAATTGGATTGTATTGGTATTAGCATTGGCATTGGCATTGGTATCGAAAATCGATATCTATAGTTGTATTTTTAGTATTAGCATTGACATTGTTATTTGCATCACGTTAAATTGGCATTGGCATTAGTTTTATGTTGGCATTGGTATTTGTACATATTCGGCATCGGCATCGGCATTAGTTTTATGTTGGTGATGGTGATGTGATAGTTTTAACTAATCCGACTGCGTCTTGAGTAGTTATGTGTAGCATCTCGGCATCAACAACATGTTTTGGTTCTGTCCGGTTTCGTTTGTTATGCATTTGATTTCCTCTGTCTACATCTGTTTAAATCTGCACCTGTTCGGATCGCATCGGATTGAGACTTCGTCTAGCACTGAGTCTGCACTCTGGGACGCTTCGCTCTGTGTTTGTTTTTCAGTTTTAGTTTATTTTGTGTTTGGCAAACTCCCAATGTTCAGCGCTACGGCATTATGAGTTTGAGAGAAGATGTTAGCTAATAAAGGCCTGTTAACCCGGCCCGTTTAGCTTTTAGAGTTTCATCTCTATTTGTCTTATAAATACTCATTGCATTCTCTTAGTTTATAATCAATTCAATAAAGTTTTGCATTATATCTTTGGTTTCTACAAAGTCTAGATATCGAGTCTGTTTCAATGTCATTCATTTGAAAAGCTGCAAATATAGACAAAAGAGTTTATTAGAATACTAATTACAAAGATTGATACTCGTATCAACCATGCGGATTCATACAAAAATAAAAATAATGGGGTCTTTAGTCTATCCAAAAATAAAAATAAAACTCTTGATTGAATCCATCCAGAAAGTCATACATATATTACACGGCTTGATGGATTGGCACACCATCGATATAGGATCCGGACACCATCCACTTTACTCTTTCTATTTTTATCGAGCACAACTTTTCAGATAATATTTGTATAGAACTTTATAGATATAAACAACATTGGATAACGCAAAACATAAAACAAATGCAAAAAGTATTAAAGATACTCATATTCTCTCTTCAACTTTTACTCTCATCCAATACAACTGCACTCTTTCTTTTACTCTCTCCAACTTTCACTCTCCTTAAAAAAATACATTGCACTCTTTCTTTATAACAATACAAAAAACCTAAAACTCAAGATTAAATTATAGAACACCAGTAAAAGACATTGAACTGAAACTACAACCATACTGTCACATAAAGTTCCGTCATCAGACCTTTGACGCGCCGCCACATGCCATCGTCATCAACTGCCGCTGCCGGAATCTTTAAATCCGACATCACCGCACCCATTTAAGTATCACTTATGCTAGATCTTGCCACTTTCATTACTTAAGATTTTGAGAATGTTTTTTTCTTTTTTTCAGATTTATATGTTTTTGTTCAAGTGAATTTTTGATGTTTGTTAAAATTATGTATTTTGAGAAAATGAAGATGATTGAAGATGGTGATTGAAAATGGTGGTGGTGGTGTGTATTGAAAGAAAAAAGGTGATGGTGGTTTGATGTGATATGGTGGCAGCGCTCGTGGGATTAAAGCAACCGAAAGGTGCATCACCAATGGTGGTTTGACTGGCGGCAAAGGCTGTTTGAGCAACGGTGGTGGTGGTTTGCCAGAGGTGGAGGCGTTTAATGTTTGGTTTGATGGTGGGATGATGGTGGTGGGATATAATTTGATGGTGGTTGATGATGATTTAGATGATAGAGTTAAATGAGTTTAGTTGTAGGAATAAAGATAATAGGTGTAAAGGTGTGTAAGAAAAAGAAAGATGACAGGTAAAGTGAAGATTTGACTTTTGCCAAATGAGTTTAATGTTTTTGAAATTTGTGTAAAAACATAAGTACGTTAAAAACAGAAAAAAGAAAAAGAGGTGGTGCACACACACACACACAATAACCCATAAAGCCGTTATAAGCCAAATATTATATACCTTTTTGATAAACACTCTCGACTGTAGTAATCTTACAGACACAGAAAAAACATCCCACTGTCAAAACCCATAATCTCCCAAATAGGTAGCAAGCGGGCAGACCAAAATCAGCGAGAAGTTCAAAGCCGCTGATATTTTTCGTCTTATATAAGCCTGCCCTGTCATTGCTCAAAGCACGGAAGAAAGATTCAAAGCACAAAAAATAGCCCTAAAAATGAAAGTTTGACACACCCGTTTTGATGATTTGATTAGAGTGTGGATAGTGTGTATCGTGTCTAAGAGTCGTAGCACACAACAACAACAACAAAAATAGAAAGGATCAATTGGGCCAAACAACGGGCTAAAAAAGAAGGCTGAAAAAAGCCCAAGACCAAAACACGCACAATACGACGTCGTCGTCACAACAATTAGTATATTGTCAAATATGTTCAGTTTTGTAGTCATTTTTTTATTTTACTTTGTTTATGTGTCGGCACATATAGGCTAGTTTCGCTATTATGCATGTTCCCTAAGCATGTTTTGGGCATGTCATTTTTTTTTAACGGCAAATGGAATTTTATTAAAAAAGTGCTAGAAAGAAACTAGTAGACGATATACACGCAAAAACGATCCAACAAACAAAGAACGAAAAGGAATAGAAAAACTCTAACGAAACGAATTCGCAAAACAACCAAAGGCTATTAGAATTAGAAAGATCCCTCCATGGTGCCAACTGAATTAACTCCCATGAACGAAACCGAACACCCGAGGCATCATACCAAAAAAGTGATCTAACCGGCATCCTTTGTTTGTCTCGATAAGGCATTATGAAGAAGAATAGCTTCTTTAACGTTGCCATAATAACTCCAAATCTGAAGATCGCTAGGAAAATAATCTTTCCACGAACATAGTTGCGCGAGAGAGAACAACCCGTGTATATTTCCATTGGGGTCTCTATAGCTCCATCGTTTATCAGAATCTATCTCGTCACTAGTTAGAGGACCAATATAATCAATCCACGAAGAACCAGACTCAACAGCAATATTTAAATCATTACCCGGGGGTGTAGATGGAGGCGCAATGATGGAGTCTTTTTCAGGAGCAATAACTGGCGTAACATCCTCATTATCATCAGTGGTAACATTACCACAATCACCCTGAGAATGAACTCCAAGAATCTCACCAGCATCATCTTCCAAATTCTTTTCCATGCAATCCTTAATACACCCATCATTATACAAGACCGAATAAGTTTTGGTATATGTATGTCCATATAAGTTTTGGTAATTTTTTGTGCTTTATATATTTTCCGAGGATGGTTCCTATTTCCAAAAAAAAAAAGCCTCCTTAATTTTCTATTATGATGTAATTTAGTATAATATTTTCTATTTTTGCACTTCTAGTATAATAAATACGCTAGTAAGAGGAATGCTTCAATCCTTGCACATAATTTGCACGCGTGAAGATACATTTACAAAACATAAATAATCGTCTATTAGATATCAATATGTTATCATTTTGCACTTCTAGTATAAAAAATACACAAGTAAGATCAAATCTTAAATCCTTGCTCATAATTTGAACATGTAAAGATATATTCTTACAAAACTTAAATAATCGTCTATTAGACATGAATGTCTCATATTTTTGCACTTCTAGTATAAAAAATACGCTAGTAAAATCAAAGCTTCAAGATTTGCTCATAATTTGCACGAGTGAAGATATTTTTACAAAACTTAAATATTCGTCTATTAAACATAAATATCTCATATTTTTTACGATCCGAATCCTTTCATTCAAGAAAATAAAGAAACCGACGGAGACTTGAGAATGGTTGAGAACCTGGACGCTACTTAGGTTGATGTCAACGACTATTCGCCGGTGTAGTTAGTTATAATTGTTTTACAGATTTTGATATTTCTTCCACATTTGGGTCTGTGTACTTGTCCTTTAATTTTAAGTGATATCTTCCTCATTTTCTTTGTGTTAGAACTATGTTAAAAAACAACATTTCTGATTTGCATTGCATGAATTGATAATAGCATTATGTTGAATTGCCTTACAATAGATTTAGAAAGAAGATTGATTTTTACGAGAGACGACATCATCCAGTCACAAAGAAAAGAGAAAAATAAATCGTATTACTTCTTTTAATTAAAGTGGGGTATTTTTAATAAATTGTACTATTTTGTAAAAAGATAAAAGTTGCCCACAATAAAATGCACTCAGTCGCCCAAAGCAAACATACCCATACCGATTACACAAATATCCATTTATAAAAAAAAGATAAAGTTTACTTTTAAATTCGCAAAAAGTACTTCAATCGCTCAAATTTTGTATAGACCACTTGATTATAAAATTTTTTTTTTTTGTTTGACTTTTTTTTGGTAAAAGACAAAAACGCCCAAAGTACATATGCATAGATCACCCAAATTAACATCTAAAAATGTACTAAAAGTATCTTACACAAAAAGTACAGACATGTGACACTTAACATTTTAATTTGGGCGACTTGAGCGACTAGTCGCCTGGTCTATTTTAGGAAGTCATATTTTTTTTCTAAAAAAGGTAAACACTTTGGGCGAATGAGACATTTGAATAATTTGCTACTAAGATAAAAGCTTTAATCCTTAACCGTAATTTGCACGTTTGAAGATATTTTTATAAAACTTAAATAATCGTCTATTAAACATCAATATCCCATGTTTTTTCACTCTTAGTATAAAAAATAGGCAAGTAAGAACAATGCTTCAATATTTGCTCATTATTTGCACGCTTGGAGATATTTTTACAAAATTTCTATAATCGTCTATTAAATATCAATATCTCATATTTTTTCAATTCTAGTATAAAAAATACACTAGTAAGATACAATCTTCAATCGTTGCTCATAATTTGCACGTGCGAAGTTATTCGTACAAAACTTAAATAATTGTCTATTAGACATAAATATCTAATATTTTTGCAATTCTAGTACAAAAAATACGCTAGTAAAAGAAATGCTTCAATCCTTGCTCATAATTTGCATGTGTGAAGATATTTTTTAAAAACTTAAATAATCGTGTAATAAACATGAATATTTCTTATTTTTTCACTTCTAATATAAAAAATATGCTAATAAGAGTAATGCTTTAATCCTTGCTCATAATTTGCACGCGTGAAGATACTTTTATAAAGCTTAAATAATCGTCTATTAGACATCAATATTTTTATCATTTTGCACTTCTAGTACAACTATACACAAGTAAGATCATATCTTAACTCCTTACTTATAATTTGCACATGTGAAGATATATTCTTACAAAACTTAAATAATCGTCTATTAAACATGAATATCTCATAAATTTTTCACTTCTAGTATAAAAACGCTAGTAAGATCAAAGCTTTAAGATTTTCTCATAATTTGCACGAGTGAAGATATTCTTACAAAACTTAAATATTCGTCTAGTAAATAACAATATCTCATATTTTTCCACTTTTAGTATAAAAAATACGCTAGTAAGAGAAATTCTTCAATCGTTGCTCATAATTTGCACGCTTGAAGATGTTTTTACAAAACTTAAATAAACGTTTATTAAATATCAATATCTTATAATTTTGCACTTTTAGTATAAGCAATACACTAGTAAGATAAAATCTTAAATCCTTGCTCATAATTTGCACATGTGAAGATACATTCTTACAAAACTTAAATACTCGTTTATTATTCACCAATATCTTTTAGTTTTGTACTTCTAGTAAAAAATATACGCTAGTAAGGTAAAAGCTTTAATCCTTACCGATAATTTGCACGCATGAAGATGTTTTTACAAAATTTAAATAATCGTCTATTAAATATCAATATCTTATAATTTTGCACTTCTAGTATAAGAAATACACTAATAATATAAAATCTTAAATCCTTGCTCATAATTTGCACGTGTGAAGTTATTCTTACAAAACTTAAATGTAGGATCCCTAGATCATTCCATGTATGAAGCACAATATCAATGACACCAAAGATTAAACATCAAAACTTTTGATTGAATGACTGGAATGCTACCAGTAGGAACTGAAACATCACCAGGAGAAATCGCTGTATCACTAGAAGGAACTGGGATGCTACCAGTAGGAACTATTTTTGTACTTGCTCTCTTCTGAAATTCCTTAGCATCTTTTGCATCAGAGGTGGCTCTTTGTTCCTGACCATTCAGCCTTGCAAGCTCCTGTTGAAAATTTTCTTCAGCAGAATCAAGAGGAGAATCATCAACTTCATCACCAGAAGTATCTTTAGGCTCAGCCTCTTGAATGCCGTGTGATGGATAAGAAGGGACAATGATGACTTGTTCATCACATTCTAAGTCTGAATCAGCATATTGTGTACCTGCAGGGTTAGTTGAAGCTTCTTGTGTTCCTACAGATTGGTTAGCTTTATCACGTTTATAGCCTAAAGTATCAGTCAAATAATCGAGGTCAAAATACCATTCATGACCAAGACCCTGTACATTAGGTTTTTCCTCAAGATACCTCAGATTCATAGTCTCTTCTACCCTTTTATTAGGCACATTGTACACCCTGTAGGCTCTATTACTTGCAGAGTATCCAACAATGTAGCCTTCATCAGCCTTGCCATCAAACTTACCCAAATGATCACTTGTGTTTAGAATGGTCACATGACACCCAAAGGGTTTAAAATGACTGACTGAAGGAATGTTCCCAGTCAATAAGGCATAGGGTGTCTTATTATGAGGACTAGTTACCAACACTCTATTCAAGACATAACAAGCAGTTCTTACTGCTTCAGTCCAAAACATAGTAGGTAACTTAGAGTCAGCCAACATAGTTCTAGCTACCTCTATAAGGGTTCTATTTTTCCTCTCAGTAACCCCATTTTGCTGTGGGGTTTTGGCATTACTATAATCCCTCTTTATCCCTTTTGACCCACAGAGTTCAATAATATGAGCATTTTTAAACTCTGTACCATTATCACATCTTATAGCTTTTACCTTTTTGTTCAACTGGTTTTCTACAAGATTAATAAAGTCCTTAAGGATAGGATAGGTCTCATCCTTATGTTCTAAAAAGAAAACCCAACAAAACCTGCTATAGTCATCAGTGATCACAAGGCAGTAATATTTGTGGTCAATGCTTCGAATTGATGTAGGACCAAAGAGGTCCATATGAAGCAATTGCAAAGGCTCAGAAATGGAGCTCACAGCAGTAATGGCCTTATAAGAGGCTTTGTGTTGCTTGCCTTTACAACATGCAACACAGGTATGGTCATTCTTGAAAAGTTTAGGGGGTAGTCCTCTAACTAAGTTACCCTTTACCAATCTGTTCATGTATTATAGGTTCACATTACCCATCCTCCATGCATATCACAGATTCATCAACTGAGGCTTTTGCCATTAAACAAGCCAAATTACCCCTGGGACTGAGATTATTACAAGTTAAAGGTGTAAAGATATGTTTCCTTGGAACCCTAAGCACCACCATACTTTCATCTGGAAGCATGAAGTCCTTGGATAGCACAAGACAATCAGTGTCTGTGAAGAGAACTCTATTCTTCTTGTCACAAATCTGAGAGATGGAGAAGAGGGGAAAAAAAAAAAAAAAACATAGTTGAATGTTGCAGTCCTTCACATAGTTGAAATTTCAATCCAGTGTGGAGTTCTGATTGTCCCTTTTCAAGTAATCCTACATTATCCCACCTAAATAGTAACGTTCCTACGTGAAATTTATTGAAAGTCATCCAGTCTTTCCATGTTACTTGTCATACTTCTAGAACAACCACTATCAAAGATCCCTTCATCTTCAGCATCTGAATAAGGATTTTCCTACAATATACAACATGGGAAAAGTTAGTGTCTAAGGGGGACCCAAGCCATTTATGACTTGGGTCTGCCTTGTGGATCTAAAAAGGTTGTCCATGAAGATGTATGAGATCCACTATTGTTCTTGGGTACCCAGTATAAACCTTTTCTATGTGTTTTCCAAGAACAACCTGCTGAGGGCTTAACAGCAGTTGCCCATCTTAGCCCACCATATTTCATATGATTATAATACATTTGAGGTACATATGGTGTATAAGTCTGAAAATAAGAACTTGTAGGTCTATTTAAATGGGGCATAGGTCTAGCAGTACTTTTCCACCAACCAGAAGTTACTGATGGAGAATATCCTCTATCAGTAGGAACTAGAAAAGGCCTATTTTGCCTACCAGTAGGAACTGGTGCAGGCACCTTTGGCTTACCAGTAGGAACTAGTTGTGGTCTAGCAGGAGGAATGTTTACTTTGCCAGTCCTAAGAAGTACAGCTTGTGGGACAAACTAATTTTGATGATTAACATTATTCCTACTATGTACAGGTCCCCACCCTAAAATTTCAAACATTCATATTAGCCATTTGTTTCTCATAAAAATCACAATCCTTAATAAGATGAGTACTACTACCACATACAAAACATAACTTAGAAACAGATGAAGCATTTTTCCTAAAATGACCTGCCTTTTTATTAAAATAACCATTCTTATTACAAGAGGTCCTAGAAGTGTTTTCATTCTTATCAGAACTATTACAAGAGAAACTAGGTAAATCCTGAACAATAATGGGTTCTTGGATAGGTGTCCCAACATTGGACTCAATCTCAGCTTCACTCTCAGATGTGGATACACTGGAAGTTGATGCACAGGAGGTTGAATCATTTGACTTGGGCTCTGAAGATTTGACACTAGAATCACTGGAGGCAAAGTCATTTGTGTTGACCTCTGAAGACTTGTCACTGTTATCACAAGAGACAAAGTCATTAGACACAGAATTAGAGTCACCAGAGGTTGAGGACTTTGTACCATAAGACATTTGTGATTCATCCAAGTCAATGTGATCTGATAGAGGAGTGTAGTCTCCAGAAAGAGGTGGAGGCACAACTTTCATACTATCAGTTTTGGTAAACCTATTGAAAAGAGGTCTACCTTCCACTTCTTCAGAGTTAGTAGTAAATACACTAAATGCAGAGTCATCCCATCCTAACTCATTTTCACTTATATAGTTATTAAATCCCAAACCCACTTTTGTTCTAACAGACATGGAACTATCAATTAATCTGAACAAGTTTTTGGAAGAGGTTCTCCACTTTTCATTTTGTACTAAGTGATTATCAAGTTTTGTCTGTAATTCTTTCTTAGCAGTCTCAACAATAGCATTTATTCTTTCAGAATGTTTTAGCAGATTAGTTGTATTTTCTAGTTCAATAGACAACACCCTAATCTTGTCTTCAAGTGTCAACTGATTTTTCTGAAGAACTCTCTTTTGTTTTTCCAAAGTTTTAAGTGAGTTCTTATAAGCTTGAACTTGTATAAAATATTTACTATTTTGTTCATTAAGTTCATTATGCTGCTTTTGAAGTTCATTATACTTATTATCACAACCAAAAGGGCAGTTATGTACCTCAGAAGTGACACCCATGAGAGCAAATTCTCCAGCATCACCTGCAGTACTGGCTTCCTTTGTATCAGCTCCAGTGATCAAGTTGTATATCTTGGCAGCACCTTCTTCAATTGCATCCTCAGTATCACAACCAGCAATCATACCAAACTCTTTAGGAGCAATAACTCCATCACTCTTACCAACATTCCTTCCGAATCAACCAATGAAAAATAAATCAACAATGAATCATGGCTTTGGAATCTCTACCTTCTTTCCATCTCTAGACATCCTTGAATGAGGAATATATCTGCTATGTCATTTCCTCCCTTTGCCTGCATTCTCTGCAAAGTGGCCTCTTGAAAGACACTTGTAACATCTGACCTCTCTTCTTTTGAACCTACCAGAATCCTTCTTACAAAATCAATCTTCCTCCAGCTTTCTGCTCAAACTTGTGTACTCTAACAGAAAGCATAGCCATTTGCCATTTCAAGTCCATCTCCTCCAGATCTATTTTTTCTATCTGTTCAAAATCTTCATAAGCCAGTTGTTGTTCTGGCTCAGTATCAGCAACAAAAGATTGAAGAACATCTTCAATTACATTACCAGATCTGTGAGACCCAGTCTTAAGTTTAATGAGCAGTGGTAGTAATGAAGAATACTTGGACTATCTTCAAATGAACATCTTTTTGCTAGCACTGGTGGTACTAACAAATGCAGAATGGCTTGGACCTGCAGATTGGCTTGAGGAAAAAGTAGAGTATCATTTGATATCTACCTCAAGAGTCTTTAACTTGTAGTACAAATCATCAAAAGAAAGAAGTTCAAGTCCACCTTTGGTTTTCAAGGTTAAAGCTACCTGAGACCATGATGAAGGCAAAGCTCTTAGAAACTTGAGATTAATATCTTCATCCTCTGGCTTGGCCTTGAGTTGGTTAAGCTGACTTAGAATCTTCTGCATCCTGTCATACCCTTTGTGCAATCCCTCTGCTTCACTAATTCTGAACTCTGAAAATTCTTGCTTCAGCATAGACTTTCTCATCTTCTTGGATTCGGCATTTCCACCAAACCTAGCTTTGACTGCATTCCATATATCTCTTGCATCATCCATATAATGGAAATCAGCCACATGATCATCAGGAATAGACTGAAGCAAGGTAGTTCTTGCCTTTGATTCCCTCTGAACAGCAATGTGTTCATCTGCAGTCGTTGGGGGAAGAATAATGACCCTTCCATCACGATCTCTTCCAGTCCTTTTCAAGTTGTTGCCATTTTGAATCACCTTCCAGATATTCATATCATTGTTTGTGATCCAGTATTCCATCTTCATAGCCCAGACCTCATACTCATCCTTCTTTAAATAAGGAAACTTTGCATTGTTGTTTGAGACAAGTGGTTAATGATTTGAGGTGAATGTTTGTAGTGTTGTTGAGCATGTTGCTTCACTATGAACACTTACATCATCGCTTTCATTGTCAGATCCTGCCATTTTAAAGGTGTAGAGAGGTGTTTGGTTGTGAGGTTTATAAGGATCTTAGATCTAGGAATATTCTTCTTATGAGAGACTCTCAACAAGCTCTGATACCACTTGTTTGATCCCACTCTAGATAGATCTTTACTGCCTGTTAAGGATGGTGAATAGCCTATGTAATCACAAGCTAAACACAAGAGAGACTCTTGCTTAGAAAAGCTAATGTCTACGCGGAATATAGACACAACTAATAAGAAGAACAGGACTGATAAAAACTAAAAGATCCTTCTATGGATTTCTATTAACGAACAAGGAGAATTGTGTTTTCTGGATCTATCTATTTCCCTAAGCCGTGGGTTCTTTTTGTAGTGGTGAAACCCTAATCGGCATCTACTAAAAACACGTGAGAATAATATGCATGACTCTTCCTAATTTAGCTCATGCATATCCTCATCTCTAACTAACTAAAACCTTATCCTGGAATAACTATTTGACTCTACCAGGACTAAGTACTCTACCAGTAGGAACTAGACTTAGCCTACCAGGACTATATGATAATAACCTTACCAGCAGGAACTACATACCTGCCAGTAGGAACTAATACTCTAAACCAGTAGGCAACTACATACCTACTAGTATAAACTAAGTATTACAATTATTCCTAACACTTATACTCGGAAAAGAAAACTTAAGTAAAAAAAAGTAAAGAAACAAATAAAAAAAGGTTAGAGATGATCACAATAAGAGTGCTTTCTTCATTCACTGAGTATGCTGAGGCAAGATTCTTTTGGTCTCATGACGTATGATGGATTAGGGTGAATTCTTCCCCACATCCTTCTACATAAATGCGAATATGGGCTCAATTGATGACACAACCAAAAGATCCGTAGCATTCGAGCTCTTGGTCTCTCAAACCGAAGTCTTTCTTAAGCACAAATTTATGAATTGTTGTGAGTGCCTCTCCATTGTGAAACATGTCATTATCGATGAACATCAGATAAGTGTCTGACAACTTTCGGGTAACCCAGATCGTTGACAAACTTGATAAGAGCATCAGGAGTTGGAGGGGAAGAAAAAGCATTGTTTCTGTCGATTGGTGTGATCTGAAGGGCGTCTCTGAGGGTGTCTTTTGAGAGATCGAACCATTGCTCATCTAATTGACATTTGTAACCCCCGGCGATTTTGTCGTATCGAATGGTGTCCCAAAACTGCTGAATGTAGATTGCTGGAATTGCCGAGGAAGCAGTGAAAGCTCGGAAGAAGTTGGTGTGCTTCAGAAGGTCCACCGCAATCTTAAAGATTGGATTGCTTTGCGGCCTATCAACATCCAGATAGCAGTTGCTTTTTCCTATCGGCACCCATCTGATGTGAGGCAGATTTGGATCAACAGTAGCGAGTGGGTGTTGCATAGTAGAGTGCTAGTTCAGCAGGACATTTAACATCAAACATCAGTCAGTGTATCTGCACAGTCCATTCACAAAGAAAGACTTACATATCCGAAAGAGATGTTAGATGTGAGGCAGTATTGGCTCAGGGAGTAAGTCGATTAAGACAGAGGGTCTAAGAAAATGCACATTGTGATCATCCAATAAAGTGTGTCAATAGATTTGGTCAACTCTTGAGTCAACGGAGGTTAACTCATGGAAGGGAAGACAAATTCAATGATCACACCATAGAGACCAAATCGCAGTTATCAATTAGTACTAGACAAAACACAGGGGTTAAAACATACTAGGCAAAACGCAATGGGACAAAACGCAAGTATCAAAAACGCAAGACACAAAACGCAAATATTCAGTAAATCGCAATCACACAAACGCAATGAATATTTTGTGAAATAATCAAAACGCAGTAAAGTAAAACGCAAGTGACAAGTCGCAACAAACAAAACGCAATCCATCAAAACGCAAGCAGCAAAACGCAACAGGTAAAACGCAACAGGCAAAACGCAACTAAGACAAAACGCAGGAATATTTTATTCAAATATAATCAAAACGCAACATTCTTGAAAAATTTGACAAAGTGGGTCCTACATTCATACTGATGAGGGTCTTCAATCACAAAACGCAATTGATTGCGTTTGTCCTGCTAACAATACAAATGCAAAACAAACATATATTTGGCAGTTTTTGTCTGTTTTTGGTCATTTAAGCTCGATTTTAGAGGTAAAAGATATGTGTAATTAAGCACTTATCAGTAATGCTCCATCTCCATAGCCTATATATCATACTCCTCCTTCTTCAGAATTGGGAGTTTGATATTTGAGATAGTAGTTGTTTGAGGAATCACCTGTTGTTGTTGTTTAGGTGCAGCACCAGTATCTGATGCATCTTCATGGTTTGATTCTTCATCATCACTGAGATGTTGTGAGAACTCATCATTTGCAGGTTGAGACATTTTGTAAAGAATCGTAGGAGAGTGTTTATTTGTGGTTCTAGTGATTCTTCTTACTCAAAGTCCCTCTATAGGCTCTGATACCACTTGTAGGTCCTTGGTTTAGGATCTATACAGCCTTTGTAAGATGATAGCTAACTTAAATAAATCCAAATCAACTATGTGAGAGACACTGACTATGAGTATCAAGTGTTAATGCAAAATCTTAACACAAGAATTAAGAAGAAACAATAATACTAATTTGCTATTAAGCTCTAATGCTTCTATTGATATTTTAATCACGTACATAACATTGTACCTTAGGGTTCCTTTTATACACCAAGGAAACCCTAATAGGCTTTACAAAAGTGTGAAAAGATAATACATATCTTTTCCTAAGATATCTCCTAAGATATCTCTAAGATAACTATTACTATTCTGTTACATAAACAGACTTAACTAGAACAGACTTAATGTAGGATCCCTAGATCATTCCATGTATTAAGCACAAGATCAATGGCACCAAAGATTAAACTTTTAAGAACTTTTGATTGAATGAAACAAAGAGTTGCTACAAACTCTAAAAGATGAAAAATAATAATGAAGTAGCTAACCTAATTTTGACTAAACTAGGTCTATTTATACTAAAAGGATTTGCCTTTTAGGGCTTTCTATTTGGGCTTTTTACATCTTGGCCCTTATACATAATAAACATTAAATAACATAGTCTTTCGAGCTAGACTTTTGTCTTGTAACTTCGAGTGACCGAAGCTTCTTTGTTTGGGTCCATTTATGTGATCCTAACAATCTCCCCCTAGATGAGGTCATGAGAAGAAGCTCGTTGTAGATGGGGTACTTCACTTGTTGTGCTTTGGTAATTCAATCTTTAATACCTTGATCATGATCTTCAGAACTAGATGTGATGACTTGATCTTGATCTTTGACTTGTTTAAGCTTTTTGATTCGTGGTATAGCATACACTTATATAGCAACCCTAATACAGATCCTAACCGAATGCCCTTGACCAAGGCAAAAGGTCAAATTCCACAAAAGGATAAAATACACAAGATAGAATCAATGATAAAAAGATTCCGGAAGAGATATTCCCGGGTCGTATGTCCCAACGAGGCTGCAATTGAAGGTAATCCTGGTTTGATGAGAAATTGAATGATGGAGAATATTTAGATATGATGGAAACACTGATATAATTACAACTAAAATTAATTAAATAAAACCTAATTTAATCTACGGGAAACAGATATAGGAAATGGGGATCTTAAAAACTACGGGAAACAAAATTAGTTATAGGGAAATCCTAAAATTAAATCTATACTAAAATACGGGGAACAGAATCAGGTATCGGGAAACCTAAATACTAAAAATTAAGAAAATAAATGCTAAATTAAATTAAAAATCAAAATTAAATTCTAATTAATAATTTGAAAATAAAAAGAAAACTAGAACTAAAACGGAGGTCGTTTGAATGTAAAACGAAAAGAAACGGTAAAACGCACCGGTAAACGGGTCTAATGGACTGAATTTTATGGAAAAAAAAAGCCTACACTAAATTTTATATTTTTCCTAGACACTAAATGACAAAAGAAAATTTTATAAAAAAGAAAAATATTTTTTTATTAATTTTCTGATTTTTTATGAATTTATAAAGATTAATAACTAATTAAAACTAAGAAAATAGAAAAAGACAAAAAATAAAAGTTATAAAAATTCTGAAAAAATAAAACTAAATAAAGGAGAAGCTAACAATTTAAAAATATAAAAAATGCCCAATTTTTACTGAATAGATTTAAAAGTAATTAAACTAATTAATTTTAAACCTAAATTAATTAATTAAATTAAATTATACTAACAAAAGTTAACTGCTGTTAAAACAAAAGGACTAACAGGGAAGGGACATAAGGACTAACGAGGTAACAACATACTAACAAGGGGAACTAACATTGTTAACTATAAAAGAGAAATTTACACTAATGGTCCCTGAGTTGGACCCCGATTACAAAGCAAGTCCAAACAGCTTATTATCAAAAAGCTATAAAAGCAAAGTTGTTAAGGGGCTCAAGGACAACATTTTTCTTAATAAGCACACTAGCTGAAATGAACTTAATAAGCCAGAAATGAGAGCTTTTGGGGCTGCAGAAGCTTATTAAGCTTATGAGCTTATTTTTCTTGGCTTTTGGGATTTTAAGGCTACAAAATAAGCTAAAATCTATGGGAAACAGTTAATAAGGCTAAGGGGAGTCCTAAATATAAGCTAAGGAAATCTAATAAGCCCTAAAATAAGCTGGAAATTACTTAAGCTATATTAACAGATTATTATAAAAACAGAAAAATGGATACTTAAGGCCTAAATTAAGCTAACCTAGAAAGGGAGATAAGCTATAAGATTTTGGGGACTTATAGGGTATCTATTTCAGCTACATTAGAAAAGCATTAAATCCTTGAGCTTAGCGTATGAAATAAGCTAGCAAAGGGGGGTGAAATTGGTAATGCTCAGCACCAGGGTGAGGCTTGGGCAGTGGGCTTTAAGGTTATTTTGGGCTTATGTAAAATAAGGCTTTATAAAAGCTTTTTAGTCATGAACCAACACAAACAGATTAACAATGGAGGCCATTTGAGCTTATTTTCAAGTTAGGTTATAAATGAGGACTTTTACCTGCTTGATATTTAGGGGCTTAAAAAATGGCTGATTTCAAGAATTATGCATAATACACACTTGGCTTTATTTGGTATATCTCAAATTGACAGGACAAATAAAGTTGGGTAAAAGGCTAGAAACAACAAACAAAAAGCACAACAACAGTGTTGAGCTTAAGCTTTGCTAGCAGCTATAGAGCCCTCATCGCTTATTTTGGCTTATTGAAAATTTGACAGAATACAAAAGGGCCACAAAAACTTATTTTAACACTAAAAGTTGTGATTTGAATGGTCTAATAAACCCCACACACTCAGCCAAAGTTGGCTGAGTGTTTGTGACCCATACCAAACCAAATTTGACCCATTTTAAGACTAAACCAAACACTCCCTTAATATATAAATTTGGCTTCTTTTTAGCTTTTTAAAAGAAATAAAGGGGTAAAACAAGTTTATAAGAATGGTGCTTTAACAAACTTTTACAGGTTTTTATATAAAGTTTAAAACAGATTCAAATCTGAAATACGAATTTCGCATTTAGACAATAGCAATTTCACAAAATAAACTCTTAACTTGTTATTAAGATGGACAATATTACAACTTATACTGTAGAATTAACCGAGTACTCATATTTTAAAGCAAACTTAATTAAATTTTAAACTACAAAAGTAAAAAACAGGGGGTTGTAATGTGGTTTGCACTCGGCATTTGTTCTCTTCTCTTTTATAGAAGCTCAGAGTCTTCACTTGGTCTTGGGATGAGCTTGTTGTGAGCATGCAATGTCCCCAAGGTAATCCTAGCCTTTCATTGGCCTTACAACATTCTCAGCCATCGATGGGGTCTTCGGGTTGTGTAAATTGCCAAGTGGGAAGGTTATAGGGGTAATGGGGAGTGGGATAATGCTGAGGGGTAGGTGGGAAGGTTGGTACTAGGGGGGGTGGTTTGGAGCTTGAAACCATGGGAGAGGGAGGTATGGTTTTGGCGGGTAATAATGGGGAAGTACGGTAAATAATTATTGAAAAAATTAAAAATAAAGTTATTATAAAAATAAGGGTCAGTTATGGTTCGCAGGTTTAAACGAAAAGTATGGGGAGAAGAGGCAACTTTGGCCCTCCTCTTTCTTATTTTGTTCATTTTTTCTCTAAAGCGAAATTCTGTGTATATTTGGTTTGTAGAAAGTGACACTTTTGGTCCCCGCGTTTTTATAAACAAAAGGTAAAGAAAGGTTTGGGAAATTGCAAATCCAGCCCTCTGCCTTTAAAACATAATCAAAAGATTTGCCATTTGGCAGTTTAGTACTCTCTTTATTTCCACCATTTTTGTTTTTTATAAATCACTTTTAAAAAATGACAAGTTCTTGGTCCCTAAGGTTTTGAAAAATTGTTTTGGGCAAGTTAATGGGCTTGGGTTTGTGTATTGGGGCCCGCAATGGGTGTTTTGTTGTGGCTTGTATTGGGCCCAGTTGAGTATGTGTTGAGCCCATTATGGTTGAGGCTTTATGTTATGGGACTTTTTAAGGCCCAATAGGTTCAGGTGGGTTTTGTTTGTGTACAATGGCTGAGTTTGGCTGTAACTGGGCTAAGATTGGGACTCTATAAAGTCTTTTCTCAGGTCTTTGTCAATTGTTGACACAAATGGCTGTTGTCTTGTGAGTGAGGGCCATGTTTGGTCTTCACGTCTTCATAATTATACTATTGGGCTTTCCCGGCCCATCAGATGGGTTAAGATTGCATCCAACAGTATTCTTCAGTTAGGCTCCGGTTTGACTGCTGATTCTTCTGTATTGACTCTGACTTTGGTATTTTTGGACTTTGGCCTTGATTTTGCACAGTCTTTTCCATTCCTGCTCGGTTTTGTTCTATTTTTGGCTCTATTTTTTGTCTTTTTGTTGATATCACTTCTGCACAATACAAATGCAAAAACAAAAAATATATTTTGGCAGTTTTGTACTGTTTTTGGATCATTTAAAAGCTAATTTTTTTGAAGGGGTAAAAGATATGGGTAATTAATGCACTTATCAATCCCCAAACTAAGGTATTGTGTGTCCTCACGCACATGTTATGAAGTAAACATGTAAAGCCCCGTTTTCACCATTTTTCTGATTTACACTAACTACAACTTAATATTTTTGGCATTTTATATTTTTTGTTAACAAGTTTGACTTTACTTTATTTATTAACACTGGGATCACTAGAATAGAAGCGTTCGTAGAGTGATCTACGGGTGTTCCTGTCGGATAAATTCATCGTCTCGATTTTCACAAGTTCTAAGCTAAGCAATTTAACAAGGTTCATTGATCGATATAAATTTTGATGATAAGCCTCATACTTATGGACTGTGAACTTTCAACTTCCAATGGTTATACGATTGAATGTGTAGTACTCATTTAAATTTAACCATTAGACCAACTATTTTCTAGTCATATATTACTAAAATGAATTCATGACTCAATAAGCAACAACTTATTAAGACTCGTTACTTGATTTAGTAGATTTAAACTTTAGAACTTTTTTGCAAATTTTTCATACATCTTATTCATAAGTTCTTAAAGCTAGGAATGCAGTTACTTTGTTTGAACACCTACCTCGTTGGTGTTAACGGAGTTGGATATCTCGACCATACGACCGATGTTTCTTAGTTTGAGAAAACCCACCCGTGGCGAGCGTAGTGGGGAAATCTCATCAACACCTTTATTCCTAATATGGCTAAGGATTAGTGTCTTTGTTTGAACCCTACCTAGACCTTTTCTTGCCAAGTGTGATATCTCGCAACACCAAAATCCGTAGAAGTAAAAGACGTCTTTAGTTTGAACCCCCCCTCGTTTGCTAGCGGAGTGGGATATCAACGACACATCTTTTACTTGCTCAATAATATCACTGCATGCTTCTTTTGTGCAAAATTTCAATATTCATGCTCATTTTTGCATTTAACATTTCATTCATGCTTCTTTGGATTTATCTTTTAAATTCACTATAAAATCTCGCTTTGAAATACTCAAGTTTACAAATTTGAAGCTTTTTTGAAAAACATCGAGTGATTGATTTAGTTTGATTTAAGATTGGTTTTCGTATTATGATTAGGTGGATTTAGAAATTCCGGTGAGGAGACAAACACATAGTTACTTGTATCAAGTTTTTAAGAGAGAATTTGCTTAGCCATAAACTTATTATTTTAACTCTTATCATTTCTCTCAGTTCTTTCACTTTTTTAAATTAAAAGCAATAGAATTCGTGAAAAGATCGTCATTAAGGAATTAGCTAGGGCTGCAGACACGCCCGATTTGATGTCAAAATTTATTCTTATTCTACCCAAAAGAAAAAGCAAAACTGTGACGCAAAAACACTTATTTTATTTTTGATAAATTTTTCAATTTTTCATGTTTTTTGGTATTTGGTGGTTAAAACGGGTTCACGTGGTAACAATGCTGCAGGAAAACAATCAAAATCGAAGATCCCCCCCAACTAGAACTAAAATCGTCCTGATGTTTTGAAGGGTATTACATTAATCCTAAGACCATTTATGAGGTATGCCCAAAGATTAAAACGTTAGTCAAATAAGATTAGGATATGGATTCCATTTGAAGCTGAGGAGTGTAAAACTCTTGATGAATGACCAAAAAAATCTGAGAGTACTTCCAATCGCGCAACTCCTGGACAATATTCGAATACAATAACTTGGAACACGGGTGTAATGGAAAAAGACAATGCTTATCTCACAAATTATACAACACTTTACTTTATATCACTAACTCGGATAAGCATTGGGGTGCTCCCACGAAGCGCTTGGTTTAGGGTCGCGATGCTTGACCCATCACAAAGGAGTTTATTGGTCCTTGGGGAAAGTTTGGGAGATCTGGAACTACCAAGTGTGGTACGTTCCCTTCCAAAGTAGAATTCGCTTGGACGCGATGAACCCATTCATCTTTGAAAATTTGGGCCCGTTGGCTTGAGAAAGCTCAACACGTGCGTCGGAAATAGCTCGAGTGATGGGTGAAAGGGCCATTCCAACGGAGATTTTTGTTTGCCCGTGAAAATTCTTTATTCTGGAATTAAGGGATGGACGTCGATCACCAATGTTGAAAACACGGTTGTTGATTTGGGAGTGCATGGAGCCTCTTTGTTTTGGCGCCTTATAGAATCATAGAGTTTCAATACGCATGATCACGAGTTATTATGTTCTATTGAGTTGAACTCTTCCACGTGTCTTCACCACGTAATTACAGGATCGAAGTTTGCTTGCGCTTTTATAAGGCCCCCCCCCAGTAGCTTTGTGACTCAAGCTCTGTGATCGGAAGATGGGCATGCCTTTCCATACACAAGCTTGTAAGGAGTACACCCTGATTGGGTGTTTTGTAACGTGTTGTGTCGGAAGGCCATAGTGCGCATTCATCTAGTTTGTCCGGCCAGGAGCATCGGTTTTCAATTGGTCCTTTCAAGGTTCTTTTCAAGCCCACGATTTGATACTTCCACTTTGTCCAAACTTGTTTGTGGGTGATAAAGCGGTTGGAGTGACAGTGTGTAAACTCATTATTTCTGCTTGACCTTTTGCAAACTGGTCATTAACAGAAAATGGGTTCCGCGTAATCAACCTTTTTTTATGATTGCACGGGGAGCACCAAATCTGGCGAAGAGAGATTTCAGAAATTTGCTAAACTACTGGGGCCGCATTGGTGGGGAGCGCTTTCGCTTCACCCATTTGACAAATAGTCGACTGCCTACGAGATTATACTTGTTACCTCGTGAAGACGGGAACGGGGCCATAAAGTCGATGCCCACATTGTTCAAAGATTTCTCAAATTGGATGTGAGTTTTGAGGCATCTCATCATCGTTTGTGAAGTTTTTCCTTGACGTTGGCAAGAGTCCTGTTCTTGCAAACTCCGTGGGCTTCTTTATAGGATGGTGGGGCCAGAGAAAACGGAGTTCAAAGATCTTTTTGGCTGTGATGTTTATGCACAATTGATGTCCCCCGGGTGGGTCCTTTCGTGGCAGTGATGAGAATCGCAAGAGTTTCATGTTTGCCGTGCACACATAGCCTGCATCACTTGATCCGCCACAAATTTAAAACAAGATGGGTGTCCCAGAAATTAGTGTTTAACATCTTTGAAAACGTATTTTTCTGCTTGGGTCTGACATGCTCCCTTCACAATGAATCTACCCGCGTGGTAATTTGCAAAGTACACGGAACACGGGGGTTCTAGAATCTCCACGAATAGGTCACCATCATATTTAACGCTCTCAAAGGAGGAAAACTTTCATTTATCTCTTTAGGATCATTGACGTTTTCTTACGGGTTTTTCCATTTGACAGTATTATCGGCTGCGAGGTTCTCGGCTCCTTTAGTTTCAATAACTTGTTGAAGTCAAATTCTTGAGGAGGATAACCCATCTGGAGCAATCTCGCACTTGGCATTCCTTTTTCAAAGATGATATCTTAAGGGCGGATGGTCCGTATGCACTATGCTTTTGTTCTGTTGAGGTAAGACCTGATTTTCTCCAGAAAGCATACACTATGGCAAGTAATTCTTTTTTCAGTCGTAGTTTGTAGTATCGTTTGTGCTTCAATCAAGGTTCCTTTACTAGCCTTGATGGATAGGGCGAAAATGTTTCTATGACGTTTTGCCCCAAAAATGCTCTATGGCGAGAAATCGCTTGCATCGCACATAAGCTCAATTGGTAAGGTCCAGTTTGGAGCAATCAAGATTGAGACTTCCGTTAAGGTCTATCTGTCAATGTTTGGAAGCTCGAATGCAGTTGGATAAGATGAATGGAGTATTCTTCTCAAGGAGATGGGTCTTTGGTCGGGATTTTTTGGAGAAATCCTGAATGAACCGCGCGTTAAAAAACCAGCATTGACGAGAAAACTCTTATTGCCTTTGACGGTGGTAGGGATGATCGGTCAATTTTGCAATGACATCGATTTTGGCTTTGTCAACCTCAATCCTTTCTTAGAAATCTTATGTGCCGAGGACATATGACCTCTTTTGACCATTAAAATGGGCTCTTCTCCCAGTTAAGACTATGTTGGTGTCTTCAAACTTTGAAGCTTTGTCGGTATCTAATCGGGAGACAGGCTTAGTTTTGGGAAAGAATTCCTAAGGACCGAGATGTCGTCCTTAAAGCTTCCTTCGTCTTCTCAAACCATGTTTGAAAGATTGTAACATTAATGTTGAAACGTGCCTAGAGTCATTGCATTAAGCCGAAGGGCTATGCGGACGGTAGCAAAACGTCCGTATTGGGCAAGTAATAGTAGTCTTTTCTTGATCACGGGGGTCAATGGGGATTTGGTAATAACGGAGAAGTATAAAACCATCGAGGGAAACAGTAGTATTCATTCCAGCTAGTCTTCAAGCAATTTGGTCCATGAACGCGTAGAGGGAAGTGGTTTTTGGGGTGGCTTCATTTAACTACGTTTGTCAATGCACACCCGCCATACGGTAACCTAAAGGAGGTTGAATCAATATTTCCTCGTTCACTACCACAGTTATTTCCTCCCTTTTTGTTACTACCAATGTACCGGGCTAAGACCCAGGGACTGTCGGAATGGATAGGGTAAATCAACCCACGCTTCGAGAAGTTTTTCAACCTGCTTTTTAATAAACATCGTGGTGGTATTTTTGGATTTACTCTTCTTTGTAGTTGGACTGGCGGAGTGCATAGTCCTCTTCATAAGAATCTTGTGGGTACAGAAATTCCAGGTTGATACCCTTGATTGTCAGAAAGTTTTCCAGCTAGCGAAGAGCTCGCTTGTGGGACTTTTAGCACCTTTATGAGAGCGGATTTTTCCTCAACATCCAACTCTTTAGCAATAATGACGGGCAACTTGTTGTCGCCCTCCAAAAATGCATACTCGAGATGGGGAGGCAGTTCCTTGAGTTCAACCTCGGGAGGTTCATGAACGGAAGGTTCAATGGTTTTAGCTTCACAGAGTTTGAGCTCTTTCCTACCTCCACATCTATTGTTTATGATTTGGGGGGGGGTGGTTGGTTCACTGTTCAAAATTTGCTTCTAGAAGCTAGGATGTCCCACTCTGGTATCTTGTAGTATGTATATATGCTGGAAATCCGGATCTTCTGCAATTTTAGACCAAGGGAAAGAGTCGGCTATTCGTGAAAGGCTGGAAATCACTATCCCAAAAAATGGATTGTTATAGGGTAGGAGAAGAAGTAGCAACAATTGGATCATAATACGGAGTGAAATTTCCACTCGCGATTATATCAGTAAAACCAAGAACTTCTTGAGAGTATTCCTCACAAGCCATATCAATGACGTCAATCTTGTTTGCCGTCATGTGAGTGTAATTGGCCGAGTATCTCGAAGTCTGATCCAAATTGTAAGTGATGGCTTCACTGCACTATTTAAGAGTTAATTCACCCTTGTGCACATCATTCAAAGCACGAGACTGGTCTTTAAGAAGCACTCCCGAGAATTAATGGATCGGGGGTTGGTCTCAAATCTACAACCACAAAGTCGGTGGGAAAAGTGAAATACACTAATCTTATTACGGAGAGTCTTTTGAAATTCCACATTGGTCTTAGAATTGATGATCCGCAAAGTTGAGGGTCATGCAAGTTGGAGTAAGATCAGGATGTGAAGCTTTTCCCAGACTGTAAAAATTGGCATTAGTTAATGCTTGCACGCAAGTCGGTAATGCTAAGCCATTTCAATCCATCCTGGAAATGTTCACAAGAATCAGGACTTGCCGGGGTTCTCCTAAGTTTTTTCTGAAACTTGTTCAAGATGACCGCGATCATATGTTCATTCATCGAAGTTGCGAGCTAGACTGGGTTTCATTGGAAGTTCGAGCCACTTCAGTATAGTTTCTCTTTTAATCCTAAGTAAGCGTTCTTAGAAGTCGAGTGAATTTGGCATCAAAACTAGGAGCATCCGTACAGCTATCTCGAAACTCATCTCTTTGAAGAGTTTTCACTTAGAATTTGTCGATTATTTTCATTAGCTTGACTTACGGACTCTTTTTTCATTATCACTGCCTCGAAGGATATGGAAGAGAAACTGAAGGTTTTAGTGCGTGTATGGCACGGTGCGCAACAACAAGAGCAACAGATGGGCTCTAAAACTGGGTGTTGTGGGGGATTGGTTCAGGACCTATCCGGAGGTTGGACGGGTGCGGTACTTTGTGGAGCAAGACGGTGACACTTGGTCCTTTGTACCTAAGGGTTTTGGCTTACTACTGAGAAGTAGGATTGGAGGTCCTTGATATGCCAACACCGCTTAGCGGTAGTGATACCCTTTATGTATTTCTCTAGGGTTATAACTGTGTTACAGGGAAGTGGCCCTGACCCTAAGTAGATGGCGGTATTTGGCAGTTACAAACTTAGCCAACATATCAGTCAGATTTGCCATTTGATTATTCAAGATGTTTGTTTCGATTGCATGCTTTGACCCTGGTTTGGGGTTATTTGCTATGTTTCTGATAGCCTCTTTAGCTTGACGTAGTTGTCAAATCGTTCTTGGGGACATGTGTGTCTGAGGAGACGGGGGCTTGATTAAGCTGGAGAACTGAATTAACCTGGGGTTTATGAAGTTGATTTGACTGAAATTGGATGCGTTTAAAAATTTCCACCTCTGTTTGGTTGAACTTGCTCTCCCGGTTTTGGATTAAAGTTATTCCCGCCGAATTGATATTGTTAGCATTATTGCTTGTGAGAGCTTCTGAACGTGGTGGAAAAACCTGGAGGTTCTAATTGAATTTGCAACCATTTGAGGTCGGAAATTGGAGCTTACTTGCTTTGTAATTTGTGCAGCGGCTTGTGATACATACTCAGAATTGTGTCCCGAAACGTTGTCATGAGTGATCTGGACAGTTCTGATGAGAATGGGCACAACCGCAAGTACACAACTTAGCTCAACTGCTTGACAGGTTGCAGGGAGCATGGAGCTGGGAGCCAGAACGCTTGGTTCTTTTGTCTAAGAGCAATGCTCGGACAATATCCTTAAGCTCAGCAACATCAGATGAAACAGCTTGGGTGGAGAGTTCGTACTTAACTTGGCAAACAACTGCCTTAGCTCGTGTTTTTGACGAACCATGGACTTGCTCTGTGATTTTTTTAACATATTCGCGATGGCATTTTGTCCAAAAGTTTCCAACTGTGCGGCTAGTTCTTATGAATCTTGATCATTAATGTTTCAAAGCATTTATAGAAATGTATCAAGTTGGATGCAATTCCTTGAGTATCCTTGGTTGGGACAATGCCCTAAGTAGATCATTGAAAACGATCCCTTGCCTCATAACTCGATTCGTCGAACCTTTGCTGAAATCTGGTGATCTCATTGCGAAAGATTTGTCTTTTAGAGGGAGGGAAAAAGATGGTTGATGAATTTGGATACAAGATCGTCCCAAGTTTGAATTAGATCGAGGGGGATTCTTTTTATAGCCATTTTCGGGGCTGCTCCCTCGATAGGAGAATGGAAAAAAGCTTTATCTTGCTTAATCGTAGCAATGGTAACATTGGGGACCATCAATTGAGGAGGTGATCTTGTTGAAGTAAACCGGATATGCAGCATGAGGTGTCTTCTTTGTCATGACCGAAAATAGGAACTGTTTGTTCTGGACAAGATTGATTAACCATGCCTCAGCTCGAAATTGTTTGCCACACATATTTCAGGGAAGAAGGATTGCGTCCTCGTACCTCGGTGGGTGCTTGGAGCAATGAGCCCATAGTTCGAGTGTTCTGCCATTTGGCCTCTACGGGAGGATCGTCTGAAAGGTATTCTATACGAAGAGGTTCGATATAAAATTGGTGGTTCTTCTGGGTGGAGGTGGCATTGCTGCTCACTGGACTGAGATCGATGTGCGAATGCACAAAATGGAATAAAAAAGAAGATTCACTAATTTTTTTTTTTTGGATATTTTTTTTTGGATTTAAATATATTCACAAATCTATTTAAACGGACAAGAGATAGACAACTTAAGCTCAAATATTCGATCTTTCTTCACGGTAGCTCTATGAATGAAAGAAACGCAGATGAGCGGAAGGGATAGGAGTAGGAATAGCGCGAAGCTTATTTCTCCTTTCGGGTCGTAGTTCCTAGGAACAACCCTCCTTATACCCACTTTATAGCTTGTCAATCAGAATGAGGTGAGCCGTATATCGTAAGTGACACAAAAGGCAAGTTTTAAATCTTTTGTTCGAGTTGGGAATCAGTATTAGTTCAACCGGCATTATTATGGTTTAATACCTCAGTGGATGAATTTTATATTTTGGTATTTTACCAATTAGTGATTTTTAATTTTTATGGGACTATTTTTTTATATTTTTGATTTTTTGGTTTTTTAATTTTTGTTTCGGATTTGTACTAATAAAAAAGAAAAGAAAAAATATTTTTTGTGTTTTTTAATATGATTATTAATTCATAGGACAGTTCAGATCCAAAGTCGGATAACAATCGTAGCAATTGCCTCCACGGCAACGACGCCAAAAATTGATTCGTGGTATAGCTTACACTTAATAGAAACCTAATACAGATCCATAACCGAATGCCCTTGACCAAGGCTAAATGTTCAATTCACAAAGGATAAAATACTCAAGATAGAATCAAATGTTTAAAAAGATTCCCGGGAGAGATATTCCCGGGGTCGGTATGTCCCAACGAAGGCTGCAATTGCAGGTAATCCTCTGTTTGATGAGAAATTGAACATTAGAGAATATTTAGTATATGAGGCAACTCTGATTACATTACAACGCTAAATCTAATTAAATAAAATCTAATTTTTAATTCTTATGGGAACAGATTATAGGAAATGGGGATCTTTAAAAACACTGGGAAAAAATTTGTTAATAGAAAATCTTACTTAATAAAATTATATCATATACTAAATTACGGGAAAACAGATATCAGGATATCGGGATACCTAAAATACTAAAAAATTAAGAAAATAATGCTAAATAAAATTAAAAAATTAAAATTAATTTCTACATTAACTTAATTTGTAAAATTAAAAATAAACTTGAAACTAAAACGGAGGTAGTCTTTGAATGTAAAAACGAAAAGGAAACGGTAAAACGCACCCGGTGAAACGGGTCTAAGACTGTATTTTATGAAAAATAAAGCCCTACATAAATTTTATATTTCGGTAAAACGGGTCTAAGACTGAAATTTAAGAAAAATTAAGCCTACACTAAATTTTATATTTTTCCTAGACACTAAATGACAAAAGAAAATTTTATAAAAAAGAAAAATATTTTTTTATTAATTTTTGGATTTTTTATGAATTTATAAAGATTAATAACTAATTAAAACTAAGAAAATAGAAAAAGACAAAAAATAAAAGTTATAAAAATTCTGAAAAAATAAAATTAAATAAAGAAAAAGTTAACAATTCTAAAAATATAAAAATGCCCAAATTTTACTGAATAAATTAAAAGTAATTAAACTAATTAAAATTAAACCTAATTTATATTAATTAAATTAAATAAACTAACAAAAGTTAACTATAGGGACTAACAGTGAAAGGACAGCAAGGACTAACGAGGTAACAACATACTAACAGTGGGGACTAACAATTATAACTATAAAAGACAAAATTACACAAACAGTCCCTGAAGTGGACCCCGATTACAAAAAGGGTCCAAAGTGCTTATTTGACAAAAGTCAAATAAGCAAACTTGTAGAAGGGCTTATGGGGAGTCTTTTTTGTAAAAGCACTTATGCTTGAAGCTAACTTAATAAGCTAGAAAAGTGAGCTTTTGGGGCTGCAAAAGCTTATTAAGCTTATGAGCTTAATTTTCTTTCTTATTGGGATTTAAGCTAACAAAATAAGCTAAAACTTATGGGAAACAGTTAATAGGGAGAGGGGAGTCCTAAATAAGCTAAGGTTTCTAGAATAAGCCTTAAAATAAGCTGGAAATGACTTAAAGCTATAATGACAGTTTTAAAAGAAAACAGAAAAAAGGCCTACTTTAAGCCTAGAATAAGCTACTTAAACATAAGAATTAAGCTGCTAAATTTTGGGGACTTACAGGGTAACTAATAAGCTATAAATAAAAGCAATAAAATCCTAGAGCTTAGTATTAAATAAGCTAGAAAAGTGGGGCTGAATTATGGTGCTCAGCACCAGGGGAAATGCAACAGTGGCCTAGGGGCTTATTCAGCTTAACTCAATAAGCTCATAAGAGCTTTTTACCCAAAATAAAACCTAAACAGATTGAAAAGACATGTATTTAAGCTTATTTCCAAAATTTGAGTTATTAAGGTTGAGTTAAACATGCTGGTTTTGGGGCTTGAAGTTGGCTGATTTTCACAAATACACATGCACACTTGGCTATTACTTGGTCAATTTAACAATGACAGAACAAAGGGACTTTTGAAAGGGGCTAGTAACACTCAAATAAGCACAAACAAGGTGTGCTTAAGCTGCATAAGCAGCTGGAGCACTTAAGCTCTATTTGGCTTATTGAAAATTTGACAGAATGCAAAAGGGACTTAAAAACTTATTTTTACACTAAAAGTTGTGATTTGAATGGTCTAATAAACCCCACACACTCAGCCAAAGTTGGCTGAGTGTTTGTGACCCATACCAAACCAAATTTGACCCATTTTAAGACTAAACCAAACACTCCCTTAATATATAAATTTGGCTTCTTTTTAGCTTTTTAAAAGAAATAAAGGGGTAAAACAAGTTTATAAGCTGAGCTTAACAACTTTTACACGTTTTTTATATAAGTTTAAACAGATTCAAAGTCTTAAATAAGACTTTGCACTTTTGACAATAGCAATTTCACAAAAAAAAACTCTTAACTTGTATTAAAGCTGGAAATATTACAACATAAACTTAAAATAAACTGAGTACAACAATTTTAAAGCAAACTTAATTAAATTTTAAACTAAGAAAAGTAAAAACAGGGATAAAAAAATGTGTGTAGCTTCGGCTGCTTTTCTTTTCTTTTATAGAAGCTCAAAAGACTTGGTTAGTGCTTGTTGGGTGTGTAGAAGGTGCCTCCAAAGCAATCCTAGCCCTCCATTCAGTTTCTATATTCTCATTGGTTCTTGTACACACCATCTCACCATTATAAGGCTTTCGGGTTGTGTGATTGTTGAACTGGAAAGGGTTATAGGGGTAATGGGGAGGTGGGAAGTGGTGAGGGGTAGGCTAGGAGATGTACTAGGGAGGTGGTTTGGAGCTAAAAACCATGGGAGAGGCTGGTAAGGTTTTGGCGGGTAAGTGGTTATGGTACAGTTATGGTTCGCGTTTTAAAAGAAAAGAATGGGGAAGATGCAACAATGGCCCTTCAACTTTGGTCCTCTTTTCATTTTCTTTTTAAGCCGAATTTCAGTTATAAATTAGAGTTTGGAAAGTGACACTATTGGCCCTTGTGGTTTTATAACAAAAGAATAAAGAAAGGTTAATGAAATTGCAATAATGGTCCCTGCGTTTTATAACTAAAAGGGTTTTGGTAAATTGCAATAATGGCCCTTGTGTTTAAACATAATAAAGGAATTGCTATTTGGCAGTTTTAGTCCCTCTCTTTATTTCACCATTTTTAATTATAAAACAAGGTTTTTAAAATTTACATTTTTGGTCCTTGAGTTTTATAAAAAGGTTATTGGGCTTGGGTTTGTGTTGGGCTTGTATTGGGCAACTGGTGATTTGGGTTTTGGGCCCTTTAAGTTTAGGTTTTGGATATGGGCTTTTTCAAGCCCAAATAAGGTTATGAAGTGGGTTTTGTGTGTACAAATGGCTGAGATTGGCTGTAACAGTGGCTGGATTGGGAATTCAAAGTCTTCACAGTCCTTTTCAATGCACCACAAAAATGGGCTGTTGTAATTGGTGAGGGCCCATTTGGTATTCACAGTCTTTTCACATAAAGTTTACTATTGGGACTTTCCCGGCCCATCAGTGGGTTTTAAGATTGCATTCAATAGTTTTCTTCGTTCTGGCTCGGTTTGGACATGCTGATTCTTCAGTATTGACTTTGACTTTGTCATTTTTGGACTTTCGGCCTTGATTTTGCACGTTGTCTTTTCCATTCCATGCTCAGTTTTGTCATTTGGCTTGGTTTGCTGTCTTTTTATTGTATCCACTTCCTGCACAATACAAATGCAAAACAAACATATATTTGGCAGTTTTTGTCTGTTTTTGGTCATTTAAGCTCGTTTTTAGAGGTAAAAGATATGTGTAATTAAGCACATATCAGATATCCTCTTCCACTAAATCACAAACTCATGAGCTCAGAAAATAGAAAGGAAAATAGAAAGGATAACTGGGGGTCGAACTCTACGAACGGCCTTTCTTGTTTTTGGTCACCGAGTCGCCTTAGCACGACTTGATCCCTGAATTAGTTGTCTCTTAGGGAGAGCAATTACTTTAGAACAAGAACTTTGCATTGAAAATTGCCTCCGTCTTTAGATAAGCGTCGATGCTGGGGTGAAAGAAATGTGGTCTTCACTTTAGAAGGAGCAAAATTGAGGAAAGGAAGGTTAAGTCTACAACAAAGGTGTGGGGAAGGGTGGGTAATATACCGGTATAAAATCATGAGATTTGAAACACCTTAAAATTCTTTCGATTATCATACTATACCCGCTTCGGGTTCTAATATAATTTTCAAACATCCGGTGGTTCTGGTGTGTGGACGAAGAATTGGACGGATCATCTTGATGGACAAGGTTAGTTAGGTGGACTCATTAACTTCATTAACTTCCATCTTCGAATCATCCATTCTCAAACACCTGGTTGAATTAAACATTCTGAACAAGGAAAATCATCGATACTACTTTCTTGAGTGGGTTCACTATCATCAACGGGGATAGGAGATATGGGAAGAGACCGCGCAACTGAACTTTGATTAGCATGAACATTTCCCTGTGACTAGGAAGTTGAAATCTCACAAAGAATTGGATTATCAAAAGTGATTCTTATTGGCATAACAATGGTATCAATTGGTATTTGACTTGAAACTTTGTCATCTTTCATCTTAATATCATCAACTTCTTGAGGACGAGAAAGAGGTTTTGGTTTCTTATTTAAGAACGTTGCTAAAAGACAAATTATCTTCTTCCTTATCGCAATACGAGTCATCATTCTCCATACAAATCGGATCAACGAGAAAAACATCGGCGTCTTCCATGAACAAACCTTCTCTCCGGTGAGAGTAGGGGAAGTAGGATTGCTACTTGAAACTTCAAGGGTGGGTGGGAGGTTAAGATCAATTCCCGGTGGAATCGAATCTCTTTCAAGATAAGCTTCTAATTCACTTTCTTCCGGTGAAGTAAGTGTGAAGGAAGAAGAAGACTTAATCTCGACATCCTTATCGTTCTCTTCAAAGAGAGGATTAACGTTGCTAGATTTGAAGTTATCATCGAATTCGAAAAGAGGATTTGAAAAAGTTTCTTCATGAATATCCTTCTTATGAATTGAAACGTCATCACCCGGTGGTAATGAGTTAGGAAGAGTGAATTCATTGATGAATTCCTCGAAAGTAGAATCACTAGTCTTCATCGGAGAAGAACTAGGAAAAGGAGCATCTGATGGAATAGTGGTAATGCCACTAAACGGATCGTCTTTCGAAAAATCAATGATAGAAATAGCATGAACAAATTTCTTTTCCTTGTTTTTCTCAGATTTATCGGCATAATAAACTAGTTCTTCCTTTCCTACTCGTAAAGTCAATGTTTCTTCGTATAAATCAATGAGAGCTTTTGCGGTGCGAAGGAAAGGTCTTCCTAAAATAATAGGCACTCTCGGGTCTGGTTCAAAATTAACCACGACAAAATCAGCAAGAAAAGTGAAACCATCAACTCTAACTACAACATCCTCGGCTATACCCATTGGATGTGTAACGGAACGATTGGCAAGCTCGAGTGTCATACGAGTAGGAGTCAAAGCTTCAAGCCCAAGCTGCTTGTAGATAGAATGAGGTAAAAGATTTATGCTAGCTCCGGAATAGGCTAAAGCACTAGTCCTATCGAGTTCTTGTAAAGCACATGGGATAAGAAATTTTCCCGGATCTTCGAGCTTCTCAGGAACTTTGTTCATGATGATAGCAGAACATTCAGCATTTACGGTTGTGATGGCGATTTCTTTAAGCTTCTCTTTGTTCCTTAGCAACGAGCTTAACCATTTGTTGAATTTCGGCATTTTGACGAGAGCATCTTTCAATCCAATCTCTAAACGGAGTTGTTTGAACATCTTCAAGAACCGGCTATGTTGAGCACTTGGTTTATCGTTCTCTTTCACTTTCATCCTCTCGGGATATGGAAGTTTAGGTTGATACGAATTAGGTCTTGGAGAATTAAGATCTTGAATTTCAACATTAACGGTTTTCTTTGCTTTTGGTTTTGGGATTTCAATAAAAATGGAATCTTCTTCCTCTGGAGGTGGGACTTGTGCGGTACTTTCTAAACTTGGTTTTTGCACTTTGTCCATTGTCGTCTCCGGGTTTTGTTCGGGTTCCTTTGGAGGAGTAGAAACAATGGGTGTAGGAACAAGAGGAGTCGAAGGTCCTTCACAAGTTTTACCACTTCGTGTGGTGATGGCATTAATTTGCTCACGAGGGTTAGTTACGGTTTGACTTGGAAGAGTTCCTAAATTCAAAGTAGAGGCGGAATTTTTGAAATTATTACAAAGACTTGTACAATATTTTTCTTGCTTTTTGACCCTCTTTTACCTAGTCTCAGCTATCTTTGCCCAGAATGCTCGAACACAATTTGGAACAACCTAAACTAGTTCAAATTCATTCCTTTTTCAATCCATTCTCTTCCCATAAATCCCTTCCAAATGATCATCACCAACACATCATCCACCAAATCATACACTAACCACTATCAACATCCATGGCATCCACTAGAGCTTCCATTTCCAAAGCCTCCAAGAGACCAAAAATCAACATCATACCACCAAAACAATTGTTTGTGGATTTAACCCAAGATGACACAAAAACTCCATCACCCAAACTTCAACTCTCATCACCTAGTGCTCCTAATGCACCTTCCAAAACACCATCAACCAAAGATACTTCTTCATCCTCAATTGACTACATACCCAAATCACCAACCTCATCAACATCACTTTCACCCAATGGTTACTTAAACCCACCAACATCTCCTCCTCCAAGAGTTTCTCCACCACCTCCAACTCAAGAAAATGCATCAATAGACATCACTCTCACCCTTTCACCAATTACCCCACTTGATGTCCAATTTAATACTCCATCACCACCTTCACCACCTATTGTTGGTCATCCTATTCCTTGGAACCTTCTTGAGGCACATGGAGATTCATGCTTGTGTTGCATTCACAATCGTACTCTCATATTTGGATTGAGAGATGAACTCTAATATATGTTTTCATATATTGAACACATGCTCTCACAACCACCAACAACCATCATCCCACCACCTCCACCATCTTCACCAAACTAAACACACTCTATGTTTTGGTTTCTTAAATAATTGTCCACCCATCATTTTGCAAGCAAGTCCTATAGAGATTCACTAGTTATAGGACTCTTTGTAGTTTAAAAAATTTCATGTATGTTAGCATGATATTTATTTTCCTTATGTATGCATGAGTGTGGTTCACACACTATTTTAATTTTAATGGATGATTATTGTTGGTTGCATTACTATTATGCCATATTTTTCCTTCTTGTTACATGTTAGAAATACTTGTATTGTTCTAACTCGTTTTTGTAGCCAAGAAACCATAGCTCGATTCCTTGGTGCCCTCGAAAGAGGGGATACACATAAAAGGGGAGCATTTATTCCGTCGCTTTAACTAGCAATTCTCGACGATGTCTTTTTGATTCTACAAAAAGGGGGAGAAATGACATGAAACTTATGAAATACTTGTTTAAAAATAATTTTACATTTAATGAGTTTAAATTTTGTAATCATCAAAAAGGGGGAGATTGTTGATAAAATATAATGCCTAAAAACATTACTAATATTTTTCACATCTTTACGTTTTGATAATCACAAAATATAAAAACGTTCAATGTAAAATTAAACGTAAACAAGTAATTAGTAGTAAATTTTCATTTCGAAATTTATATCACTTCAAGGTATGAATAAATAAATGCTTAATGCATTTTATGATCAAATGAAATTTTTATTCAACCTCACACTTTTATAAAATGTTGTAAACATTTTTATAAACATTACAAAACATTTTCTACAATTAAAAGAAATGTTTTATTCAAAATAAACATTTTGAAATTCAATTTTTCAGACTTAAAACGGCTAGAAAAGTTCTAGAAAATCCCCCATACACAAAAGACAAACTGGGGAGCCCCTAGTTTAGGGCGGCCCCCTTAAATACACGGGTGGCCCCCTTAATTTTAAGGGGACCGCCCATAGACTGACGCTCCTCCAGTTTGTCCTATAAATACTGGACTTTTCCCCACTATTTTCTCACCTTTTGCACTCATTCTTTCTGTTCTAAA
>BQNB010032807.1:0-52858 GCA_026074375.1 Tanacetum coccineum
TCTTCCACTCGCTCCTATCTTTATATTTGAATAGTAGTTTAGTCATACCATTTCATTATAATACCCGATAGAAACTTCAAAGAAGAGTTATAACAGTTTCTGGGTCAACACATACCGACCCATTTTGACATGCATAATATTACTAGTTTCAACAAGTCCCATCCGGAGCACTAACCCAACTCTGTGGTGTCTGACATTTACAGCCTGTCGACATTCAAATGAAAATTTATAAGAGATTGTATTAAAGTAGAAACTATAGACTACATAGAATGTAGTTTACATATCAGAGGATTCAGATCATAATCATGTCTAATAAACCCTCATAGCGATCATATGGTGCTCAGCTTGAAGTAAACAGGAAAGAACATTCGCCATTCCAAAGTGATACAATTTCCCTGCTTGTTTAAAACCAACAACAACTATCAGCGGTTAAAAATCCAAACTTTAGACGTGATGTAAATACTTGTATTAGTAAATTATCTCAATTACTCACTTATACTGCAACATATAAAAAATGTACTTCAATAACAACAAAATAAATAAACTTTTAGACTACATAAGTAACTCAAGGCTAACAATATCAAACTTGTGCATTACCTGACATCACCAGCATAGTCTAAACTCTGAACTTCTAGAAGGTGGGGCACAGAAAATCACGTAAAGGAACTTCTGGTCCCATTTAACCCCCTTCAAAGTTGGCTTAATCCCCATTTTAATAAGCTCATCGTGTTGATCAGTAGTAACCGTCTCCCTTTTAATCTGGCATCCTAGGTGTTCCTGCCAGTACAATAGCAGCATCCTTGAGTAACCAGCTATTGCAGATAGTTTAAAACAAGTGTAACATGTGCTAGTTTTAAATCACCCTATAACCATAACGTAAAAATGAAAAAAATTGAGTAAAAACTTTGTCTAAGGTGAAGCCATGTACTCCTGGTTTAGCTCTTTTACCAAAATGAAATTGGAAAATATGTGTTGTACCTTCAATGTTTTCCAAGGTAGATAGTAGCTGGCAGGGTCTGTGTCGGTCAGGTCATTAAGTACCGCATTGCAATCTTGTATAAAGGTATGGGCTTCAGGGCTGTGAGACATGTGAGTGATGTTGTTGTTGTGCCGTCGTTAATAATTGCTTGAAAACAATAACTAAAGTTGAATAAAATAGTAGTTTTATTATGGTGAATGCTTCTATGGTATTTTCTATAAGAGTTTTTGTGTAAATAGGATGCCAATTTAGTTGAGTTGATACTTGATAGTTACCTGTAATTAGGAACCGCCTGTGGGTCATGATCTCTGCATTGTGGCCCTGTAGATTCTTGTGTTACTTTTTTTTGCATGTGAAACATCGTTCATAGAACCATTGTTTTGTTGAACTGATTTCAAGTATGGTGGCCTATGTTGTAAATTAGACACGCTACATTAATCGATTTCTAGTTAGACAGAGGTTTTTTTTAGAAATAGAGTTAATAAATGAAACTGTTTGATACCTGGTAATTTTGAGGATTGACTTTTAACAGCAATTCCGTAGACCAATGGTTTCTTGTTTGTTCCTGTTCTTCATCGGTATAATGTTCTTGGATGGTCATTGGTGGAAACGGGTCTGGCCTAGAATTTTTTTGGATTTCATTTGATGTTTGTCGATGCGTTCGCTTGGCATGTGGTTTGTCACAACGGTCGACACCTGTGGTAATCAACAATTAGATTGATGTTTGCTATTGATTAATAGTAAATAAATAAGGTCTATGAATAGGCCGCTTACATGGTACCGCAGTTACTTGAGATGTAGCTTGAGCATTGTTATCATCCAATCTTTCAGCAGAGGCTTTCTAAAGTGTACATATCTGTTTACCATCAGCTTCCACTTGCTGTTGTTGGCCACAATTGGGTTTTGTTGCAATCTTTTTCTGCCTAGAACAACGAAACTGGGTAGCAGGTTTTTCCTATTGAGCATAAAGATGATTTGTTTGTTGTTGACACCTAGTTGCATCCTTTCTATGGCAGTGAACATTTGACGTTATGACAGCTGCAGCAATTGGTATTACCAATTGTATTAGAGACAGGCAATATACACAAATACATATGCGTACTAAAGTTGTAGAAAATACATATATGTGTTGCACTGTGTTACATGGTTATTGATCAAGTTTTTCCTTTTTGCAAAAGCATTTTGTTTATCGCCAAGTGTAAACTGACTATTTCTTTTATTCAATTGAACTTGCTCGGGGCTGTGGCAATGTAATTCTCTTGCTTCAGTAGAAATGATATTGGTCATCATGAATAAAAAACAAATGTGATTAATAAAACCATGGATGTGCAATAAAAGTATGGATATGAAAACCGACACCACGAATAGAAAAACATATATGAAGTGTGTCTTGGCTGAGTAGAACAACCATTGTGAATATCAGAAAGGGCAACTGCAAAATGCAAAAGATAAAATGTCATTAACGATCAAAATTGGTAAAAAGTAAAATAAGCAGTAGCAATATTAAGTTAGCAATTATTTGTAAAAAGATGATTCATTGGTAGAAGATTAAAGATTTTTCTTATCAAACTATTTACCGTATCCTAAATTCCAACAGAAGCAAGGATCAAAAACTCGCATCTAAGTCTAATTTTGATTGTTTTTGTTTATGGTTTAGTAATCACCCGTCTTCCAAGATGCTTGTCCCCTATAGCTCGTGACACCCCAAGTGAACCTTGCATTCTCCAAACATCATTGCCACAATCAACATATCCACCATGTAACTGATATAAACATCTAGACACAGACCTTAAGTAACATGCATAAAAAATAACATAAACACAATTAACAAACATACAATTCCATGCTTGGTTTATCAATATCCATTTCTATAGACTGTGATTCTTTTTTTTGTAAAAGGCTTTAGGTTTGTGATTCTTAAAGCCTTAACATACTAAAACATGCCCATACCTAAAAACCCTTAGCATATATAGATATCTAAAATTTACAAAAGAAATTATAAATTAGACACAAATTGAAATACATACCATTAATTTGAATCTTGAATTCAACCTTTGTTCGAGCCGGTGGGTTATCACTATGAGCCGCTGAATCAGCAAAAGCACCACAATCTTAATACAAAATAAGTCAAACCCAACATTTGTGAGGTTTGATGATTTATTGGCTGAGTGTTTTTGTGTTGGGTATCAATCATCAGAGGTTGATGAAGGTCTAGAATGATGAAGCAGCTCCCTTTTTTTATCGAGCCATTTAGAAGATTAACCTTCAGGCGCATAAAAAAAGGAGCAAAAATCCACCCTAATTGTTTCTTTTTCATAATCAGACTCGACCAGATATATGTATGTGTAGATGACCCCCTAATTGATCTCATTAACAACCCAAAACCAGAAGAAAGTAAAAACAATTTGGGGTTTATGTTTACGTGGACGAAGAGGTGAAAAGAAAAGAGAAGGGAAAGTGAAAACTAAGAGGGGGAAGAAATCCCGCTCAAAGTAAAATTGAAACAAATAAGGAGAGATTAGTGTGTTAGCCAATGGAGAAATAAGGGGGAAATTTTGGGATTTTGATTTTGGGGAAAAATAGTAGCGGGAAGAAGGAGAGGGAGAATGAAGAGCCAAACTTTTAGGTTTTTTTATTAATAGTTCTCAATGTAAGTACTCTACATTGAGAGTGTTATGAATATATTAGTCACATATAATCACTTTAAATGTGACCATAAACATAATTTAGTCACACATTTGTGATATGTTGTGACTATTGTAAAGCCTATAGTCACATGATTATGCTACAATTAAATGTGACTATACATATTAGGTTTTGGCAAGCAAACACACACTAAACTTTAGACATACATATTAACTTACGTGACCATATGTATCGAATTTTGATTACACTTAATCATGTATGTCTATGGTTTAGTGTGACCATATATGACATTTGGTCACACTGTTCAAGTGTGTGACATATATTTGTCACTTTTAACTGTATATCATGACTAATACTTCAAACTTACTTTTTAGTTGTCACACATTTCAAATTCATATGTGGCTAAACATTTAGTAAAAAATAGCAGTCACTTTTAAATAATGTGTGACAAACTTGACTATATGATTTAGCCACATACACAATTACTTCATGTAACCATATATGGATTTTGGTCACACTGCTTAATTGTATGACATATATTTGTCACATATGTATATATATAGTGTGACTAATGTTTCAAACTTATTTGTATCTGTCACACATCCCAAATTATAAGTGACTAAATAATGAACAAAAAATTACCAGTTACCTCTAGTTACATAAATATTCAAATGTGTGACAATGAAATTCTGAAATGGTCACACAAAATGAGTTCAAGTGTGGTTGTTTATGTTATTTTGGTACATTTGGTCACATAAATATCTGACTGTGTGGCCGTTCAAAAAACAGCATGTGTGACGAAATCCCAGATTTGTACTAGTGCCACTTGAATAGATCTTGCTAAGCTTGTATGAAGCTTAGTTGTATTGAGTAAATCCAAAACAACTATGGTAGAAACTTTGATTATGAATATCAAAGACTATGCGGAATCTAGTCAATGATACTAAGAAGAATTATCTATAAAATAGTAACACAAAATTAATAACAAGACAGATTACCAAACTTTCAGCCTCAATATTAAATGAACACTCTTAATAGTGTTAGGGTTTACAAAACCCTGAAGCTACGAATATCAAAGATGTACATCTAACATTATGCCCTAGGACCTCCTTTTATACACCAAGGAGTCCTACAAGGCTTACAATACTTTCCTAACTTATCAAGATCTTTTCTATAAACAAACATAATCTCTTAAACAAATAAGTTATACATATCTTCTTTACAAATAACTAATACTTATCTTTGTAAGTATTCTTGTTCTCCAATCAATCTTTGATCTCATCTTTGTCAGCATATTCCTTCCAGCAGCTTATGTATTGGATGATAAGCCAGTTCTGGATGGGCTTATGGACTCTCACTAGCTTGTTTTATACAAGCTAGAGCTTGTAGATTGTTGATTTAACCAGTTTGAGCAGGGGTGTTGGTAAGTCTCTTTTTTCTTACTTACTCAGAATCTGTTAGTTCATTTGTTGCCTACGTTAGTTTTATGTTAATACTGCTAGATGGGTCTGCTTATTTTAGTACTTTTTATGATTGAAATTTGTTATAGTGTTTTACTTTGTTATTTGATTATCTGTTTTTAATTAGTTTGAAATAAAAATGATTTTGGAAATGTTAAAAGTGTTTTGAACTAGCAAGTACTAACTGTCTAGTTAGTACTTGCTAGGTGATTTTAGGAACAGTACTTAACTCAACACTAGCAGTACTAACTCTAGTTCGTACTGGTAGTTATTACAGTTTAATTACTGTAGTTTCATTTTAGCTTATCAGCTGTATTATGTTTGCTTATTTCAGATTTCCTTAGGCGTTTTTTAGAGTATATTAAAACCATTTTCCTTTTATTGCTTTAAGGGTAGCTTATTTAGCTTATTTTCCTTTTTCAAAGTATTTAAGAGTTGATCGTTTTAGTTTTGTAACATATTTTCATTTAGTTATTCTAGTGCTTATTCAATTACTAAGTGCTTATTAAGGTTAGGTGAACTTCTGTTTTAGCTTGTTTGTTTATTTATTAATTCTTTAAGTCTTGATAGCCTAGCAGTACTAAACCTTAATGTAACAGTAATTACTTTTGCCTAGCAGTTATAACTCCAAGTTAGTACTGTAGTTACAAATGTTAGTATCTGTGTTAGTACGTTGTGTTTAATCGTGTTATAATTTAGCTTATTTGCTTTTTGTATTTGCTTATTTTAGATGTTATTTAGCTTATTAAATTTGTCTTAAGTTTATTTGAGCTTATTTGTGCCTTAGTTTAAAGTTTTAAAGTGTTTTTGTCATTCCTAGTTTTTATTCTTGTTCCAGCTTATGCTCCTTGCTATTTTTATGTGCTTTTGCTTATTTTTATTAGTTTTAGTGCCCAATCATTCCTTGTGACATTCAAACACAAATCATCAATCGTCTTGCGATTTTCCATCTCTAGCCTCGTTGGGACATAACGACCCGGGAACACTCTGTACTGCTTCCGGTTTCTTTGATTTTGTGGGTCCTGATCCTTGTTATATATTTATATATGTTTATGTTTATTTATATATAAAAAGGTGTAAGTTCGCGCGAGTCAAATTTTGGCGCCGCTGCCGGGGAGGCTTAGCAAGAATATCGATACGTTTGACAGTTTATCTTTAAACCTGTGAATATTTCCTTCTACAAAAACAATAAAAGTACAAAAATATTTTTCATTTTTTAGTATAATTATCATACAAAAGCCAAAGAAAAATCAAAAATATAAAAAAATTGTCCATAAAAATATATAAATAAAATAAACTCCAAATTTATCAATTGTTCCTAACGTGTGGAACAATACAAATTTCCCAACTCGAATCAAAGATTTAAAACTTACCAATTGTGTCGTTTACAAGGTACGGCTCATCTCAAAAAGAAATACAAACTATAAAGTGGGTATAAGGAGGGTTGTTCCAAGGAACTACGACCCGAAAGGAGAAATAAGCTTCGCGCTATTCCTACTCCTCCGCTCACCTGATTGTATTGCTTTTTGGGAGCTACCGTGAAGTATTCTGACTATTTGGGTTCAAGTTGTCTAGTTTTAGGTTCCTGTCCGTTTAAAATAGATTGTGAATAAACTAAAAAACCAAAAATACTCTTCTTGTTCTCTATTTTAGTGCATGCGCACTCGTTCTCAAGCTCGTCGTCTACGTCAACAACAACTACATCAACAACAAGTTCCTCCGAATCTTTGTTGAAACGTCCATAATTACGAGGTGATAATCGTACTATGGCAGAATTGCTCCAAGTCCCACCGTAGGGATACGAGGACCAATTGCTGTTCCTGAATTGAAGCAGCAAAATTTTGAGATCAAGCATGGGTTGCTAACTCTTGTCCAGAACAAGCAGTTCTTCGGACATGACAAAGAGGACCCACATGCCCACATCCGTTACTTCAATAAAATCACCTCTACTTTGAGATATCCTAATGTCCCGACCACATCAATTAAATTGATGCTTTTTCCTTTCTCTCTCGAGGGGGCAGCCCGGATATGGCTTGAGAAAGAACCCCCTCGATCAATTCAGACATGGGATGACCTCGTTGCTAAATTCATCAACCAGTTTTTCCCACCTTCTAAAACGACAAATCTTCGAAACGAAATTACCAATTTCAAACAAGATTGACGAAACCATTTAGTGAGGCTTGGGAGCGTATTCAATAGATCTTTCCGAGCATGTCCACATCATGGATTCTCGGGAGCTTCACAATTGATACATTTTACAATGCCTTAAATGTTATGATCAAGACTCTTTGAACTCCGCCAGGTGGTTAACTTTTTGGACAAAAGGCCCGCTGTTTGCTCAAGCATCATAGTGTGCATGGGTCCAAAGTTCGTCCTCCGAAGCAAAAGCATTATTGACTAAAGTGAGTACAGGCGCTTCCCCTTAGTGTATCTCCCGATGGTTGTGAATTGAAAGAATCTGGACTAGAGCTCTACATTCTCGACAAGGCAGACATCTCTAGTTCTGCTCCCGCTCCCCGTAAATGCGGTTGAGCCAAAGTTGGTACTGCGGGTGGCGCCCATCATATCGTAATGTCCGACTACCAACGGCAACATATTACGAGATAACATCCAAGAATACGTCTCGCAAGCTGCTCAGCAAATTTATAACCAAGGAAAATTCCGGTTACCGTCCGCCATCTATGGGCAAACCAATTCAGACCACCCGGTTTTCTCCCATGCAACACAACAACCAAGCCCACAATCAAAATCGTTGGATCCAAAACCTAAAACAGTGGGAATGGCTATAACCTGGGTCAAATCAACGACCCCAGGTCATAACAAGCCCCAATGTATCAACCCTGGTTATTTCAACACCCAGCTTACCAAGCTCCAGTCATCAAGCTTCAGGTGTAATCAAACTGATTTTGAGAGCTATGTCAAGGCTAATGATGCAAGTTATCAAATATGCAAAACCAAATGTCCAACATTACGACTTGCTACCAAAATCGTAAATTCAACCAAGATTCTACTTCAAGTTCGGGTTCTCTTCCTAGCATACACATGCTAACCCGAAGGTGTGAATTGAAAGCAATACACCACCACGAAGCGGTGTTTCATATGATGGACCTCAAATTCACCTCCGTGGTGGAAGATGAAGCCGAAGGTGACAAAGGACACAGGTGATTCCTAACCGAAAGTTACAATGACGTCCAACCTCCGATAGTCCAAGTTGATGAACCAGTTGTCATGTCTAGAACAAAAACGACTTTACCATATCCATCTAGGGTAACCAAGGAAAAAGTCCGCGAAAAGGACGACCTTTTAGCTTTGAAATTTATGGAAATTTTTCGGAATCTCCACTTTGAGCCTATCTTCGCGGGATGCTCTCTGCACATGCCTAAGTTTGCACAATGTTCAGAAAGCTTTTTGAATACAAAGGACAAGATTGGAATTACCAAAACACCGGTTAATGAAAAATTGGCTCGGCTGTCATCCTAAAGACATTTCCTGATAAAATTAGGGAACCCGGGTAGATTTTTGATACTGTGATTTTCCAGAGTTAGAAGAATGCTTAGCCTAGCGACTGGTGCAAGCATCAATTAATGCCACTCTCGTTTTTGAAAAGCTTTAATCTCCAACGGGACTGACCAAGACTAAGATGATACTCCGAATTGCTGACCGAATCAACTTCCACTCCACGGCATAGCCGAATTGTTTTTTGTCAGGGTCGGAACCTTCTACTTTCAGCCTGATTTTGTGGTAGTTGACTTTGATGCGACCCTAGGTCCGTTGATTTTAGGAGACCATTTCTATGAACGGCAGATGCCTTGTATCGATGTTCACGGTGAAGAGATGACCTTACGACATGATGACAAATCCGTGACTTTCAAAGTAGGAGATACGAAAAATTTCTCCTACAATGCCATGGAATCAGTTAACACAGGTCGACTTTATTGATATAGCGTGTGGAGGAGTATTCCCAAGAGAATTTTAGGTTTCTCGAAGTATCAGCAAATGAAATTACCCTCATACTTTGAACCATTGTTGTTACCACTTCTCCCACCCTCACTCCATTCGAGGGTAGTGATTTCATTCTTGAAGAAATCGAGGCTGAACTTTCTGGATACATTCATATAAGTTCAGGGAATGGGATGATGCCGAATATGATCCCGTGAATGACATTCTTCTTCTTGAAGCTTCAATAGTGGCCCTATCACCCACTTCCCCAACCATGCAAATTATTTTTCCTGAAGGTTAGGAAAGAACATAAGAATTGTGAAGCAAAAATCGTTGGAACATCAATTGATGAAACCTCCCGAGGTTGAGCTCAAGGACTTACCTCCCCACCTCGATATGCTTTTTTTAGAGGGGTACAACAAGTTACCAGTCATATTTGCAAGATTTGAGTGTCGGGGAGAAAAGCGACTCTCATAAGGTGTTGCAGGTCCCACAAGCGTGCCATCGCTTGGAATCTCTCCGATATCATGGGTATTAACCTGGAATTTTGTACTCACAAAATTCTAATGGAAGAGGACTACATCAACAGCGGTCCAAAATCAGAGACGGGTAAACCAAAATTCAACGATGTCATAAAAATAAGAAGTTGAAAAACTTAACGTGGATTAATTTACCCTATCTCAGATAGTCCCTGGGTGAGCCCGGTACACTGTGTACCAAAGAAAGGTGGTTTTACCGTAGTTGAGAATGAACAAAATGAGTTGATCCCAACTCGATTGGTTACAGGATGGCGGGTATGCATTGACTACCGAAAGTTGAATGAAGCCACCCGGAAAAATGACCACTTTCACTAACCATTCATGGACCAAATGCTCGAAAGGCTTGCGGGAAACAAATACTATTGTTTCCTCGATGGTTTCTCAGGTTACTTTCAAATACCCATCGACCCAAATGATCAGGAAAAGACAACATTTACTTGCCCATACGGAACCTTTGCCTACCGCCGCATGCCCTTTGGCCTCTGCAATGCACCAGGTACGTTCCAGAGATGTATGATGGCAATCTTCCACGACATGATCGAAAAAACGATGGAAGTATTTATGGACGACTTTTCAGTTTTTAGGAAGTTCTTTCTCTACCATGGCCTAACCCATTTGGAAAAGGATGCTTATCGGTGTGAAGACCACACAATTTAGCCTCTTAAACTGGGAGAAAAGCCATTTCATGGTTAAGGAAGGTATTGTCTCGGACATAAAATCTCCAAATCAGGAATTGAGGTCGATCGAGCTAAGATTGACGTTATCGCAAAGCTCCCTCACCCGACTACTGTCAAAGGTGGCCGTAGTTTTTCATGGGGCATGCGGGGTTTTATAGATGATTCATTCAGGAATTTCTCAAAAAATAGCACCCCCATGACCCATTTGCTTGAAAAAGGAGGACTCACGTTTTATTTCTCCAAGAGTGTATTGAGCATTTAACACTCTAAATAAGAATCTAAAGAGGCTCCAATCTTGTTTGCCCAGACTGAATGAACCATTTGAACTTATGGTGCGATGCAAGCGATTTCGCCTTAGGTGCAGGTCTTTGGGGCAACCGTCATGAAGAAACACTTCACGCCTATACATTATGCAAGTAAAACATGAATGAGGCGATCACGCTTACACCACGACAGAGAAAAGAAATGTTAGCGTGGTGTACGCATTCGAAAATTCGATCTACCTTGTCATGAACAATGCACTGTGTATACGGATCATTCCGCCTCATGTATCTCTTTGCTAAGAAAGATTCTAAGGCGAGATTGCTCCGATGGGTTCTGCTCCTTCAAGAGTTCGACTTTGATGTTGTTGACACAAAAGGAGCTGAGAACCTAGCGGCTGATCATCTATCACGATTAGAGAATCCTCACAAGAATAAGCTCGATCCAAAGGAAATAAATGAAAAGTTTCCTCTTGAAACTCTCCCCCTTTGTTTTTTTTTTCCTTTTTTTTTTTTTTTTTTTTTTTTTTTTTTTATTTGTTGATGTTGTCTTGATGCTAGTACCCCATGGTTTGCTGACATCGCAAACTACCATGCGGGAAATTTCGTGATCAAAGGGATGTCAACCCAGCAGAAAAGAAAATTCTTCAAAGACGTGAAGCATTATTTCTGGGAAGATCCCTTTCTGTTTAAAATCTGTGCGGATCAAGTTATTCGACGTTGTGTTTTTGGCAAAGAAGCCCATGACATCCTCATGGCTTGCCACGATGGTCCCACCGGTGGACATCACGGTGCTAACTACACAGCAAGAAAAGTCTTCGATTCCGGATTCTTTTGGCCCACTATTTACAAAGATGCCCATGAGTTGGTTAAAAACTGTAACTCATGCCAGCGACAAGGAAAAATTTCACAACGGGATGAGATGCCACAAAATTCCATCCAAGTTTGTGAAGTCTTTGACGTCTGGGGCATTGACTTTATGGCCCTTCAAGCATCCAAAGGCAACAAATACATCCGCGTGGCCGTTGATTATTATCAAAATGTTGAAGCAAAAGCGCTCCCCACCATTGACGCCCGAGGTGTTTGCAAATTTCTGAATTCTCTCTTCGCCAGATCGGCTACACCCTCGTGCAATATAAGTGATCGCAGGAACCAATTTTTGCAATGACAAATTTGCAAAGGTCATGCTTAAATACGGAGTCACCTCATCGTCTCTCACCGGGTATCATCCCAAACAAGTGGACTAAGTTGAGGTATCAATCGTGTTTGAAACGAATTCTTGAAAGGGGACGTAGGCGAAACACGTACCGTTGTCAGATAAGCTCGATGATGCTTTATGGGCTTTCCGCACCGCTTACAAAACACCCATTGGGTGTACTCCATATAAGCTGGTTTACGGAAAAGCCTGCCATCTGCCAGTTGAGTTAGAACACAAGGCCTACTGGGCCTTAAAACATACAAACTTTGATCTGAAAACCGCTGGTGACCATAGGAAAGTTCAACTGAATGAACTTAATGAGCTCCGTGATGAAGCTTATGAGAACTCTTTGATCTATAAAGAAAAGACAAAGAGGATTCACGACTCTAAAATCAAGAACCGCGTTTTTAACGTCGGAGATCGAGTCCTCCTCTTTAACTCTAGATTAAAGATTTTCTCAGGAAAGCTTAAAACCCGCTGGTCAGGACCATTCACTATCACACATGTTTTCCCGTACGGCACCGTCGAGTTATCTCAAAACTCCGGGCCAAACTTCAAAGTGAATGGTCATCGTTTAAAGCACTACTTTGGAGGGGACGTGCCACAATTGGTAGTTCCAGATCTCCAAACATTCCCTAATGTCCAATAAATTCAGGTGACGGGTCAAGCATAGCGACCTTAAACAAGCGCTTCGTGGGAGGCACCCCATGCTTATCGTAGTATTATGAATAAGTGTTTTCTTGTTGTATGGAGGTTTGCTTTTTCCATTACCCGTGTTTTGTGCTTGTGTTGTTAATTGTCCAGGATTGCCCGGATTATGAAGAACTCTCGTGCTGGTATTTTTATCAAGAGTTTCACATCCTCAGCTTCATTGTGGGAATCCAGTATCCAAATCTAATCGACTAACGTTTTATTTTTGGCACACTTGATAAAGCCTTAGATTTCGTAGTACCCTTTATTGTAACAAGTGTCGTCGAGGGAAGTGACTGATGTTTTAGAGTTGGTTAAAAAGTTAAAACTATGAGACCTAGATAAAATCATGTAGATTCTGAATCAATTGGATAGTCAACCAACTCCTTATGGTTTGTAAATGGCATCAAAAATGGTGAAAGTGAGATTTCAGTCCGAATTTGTAACTTGACCTTTATGTAGTAAATTGTTCATATGTATAAGTATACTTAAACTAAGTACAAAAATGGGTTTGGATATGTAGAGTACACTTAAATATGAAACCAAGGATACAAATATATCAATTATACCATTTACGGATTATAAACTATGACTATTTACGTAAACATAAAAGTATACAAAATTTACTACTACCCGAACAATATACTATGTAAAGCGATTTTTGTAACTAAAACCCGAGGTGGTGGGACCCACTTCTTGGGAGTTTTAAAATGCTAACATACTGATAATAAAAGTATCCCGACCTCGAGAACCCGAAATTTTATAACAAGAGTCATTTACAAGCTTAAATGAGCCATAAGGCCTTATTGGGCCACTAGGCCCAATGTAACAAATTGGACTCTATGGACTTAGCTTTAGGCCCAATCCACTTGGACCTAACTAATGGGCTAGGACCTGGTCTTTGAGTGATAATATCAACTTAATAACTTAATGGGCTTGCTTAATGGGCCTATTGGGCTTTTTGAGCTAATTTAGACAATACTAGTAAAATGGCTAATAAAAACAAGTTAAAAACCTAGAAAACTCTAAGTGTGAAATAAATATGTTGCAAGAGCATGATCATCATATAAACTACATGTATACATATACTTATTTAATTTATGAGTTTTCGTTAATTTTTATCGACTAGAAACCTAAGACCCGTTACAATTTGTATAGGTCTTGGTTGATTGACGCGCCTACTTCCGAAGTTTTTATTCATCGATATTCTCATCCGACATCACTAAGTGAGTTCATAGCCTCGCATTTTTACACTTTAATTGTTTTATAAACCCGCGAGGGAGATAACATGCTTGTTTTTAAAATAGAACACAAGGGAGATTGTATGCTAGTTGCCTCGATTATTATTATAAGTTAGCTTAACTCGCTAGATAAAAGACCTGCGGAAATCATGAATTGTTAACTACCGGGAAATGGTAGACGCTTATACATGAAATAGTACTATTTGGAGGCTGCCACCTCCAATCCGTGACGACTGGCTATCGTCAAGTGTCGGGAATATGACACAACGGATGCGTTGTATAGAGAATAATATGCACTCATAGCGAGGGTGTATAGTAGGCATACCTTGTTGGGAACCCCAACATAATTAGATGGTAACGTTCAATGTCATGAGACTTATAAATAATCCCCCGATATAACTTTGTTTGGCCACATCGTTATATCCTGATGAATATTGAGAAATGATACTTGTGTTCGGAAATTTTATTGTTTATATATATAAACTCTATGGATTCACTCAACATTATTGTTGACGTTTTAGCATGTTTTATCTCAGGTCCTTGAAGGTAATTCGGCGATGGAGATTTTGGTTGTCGCTTATGGAAACCTAAATGTTTTGAAGGCCCATTAAATAAAAGTCATTCGAAGATGATTTGCAAAAATGTTGTATGAATTATGAAACAATTTGGGACCTATGATGTAAACTTTTATTTCGAATGAATGTATTTAAAAACGTCTCTTTTCGAGTCGTTTTCTATGCTTGAGTTGTTATATTATGACGTAGCACCCCAAATGACCCTTCCGCTGAGATATATGAAAATGGGGGTGTTACAGATTGGTATCAAGAGCTTAAGTTATAGAGAACAAAAGATTTTCAAAAAAAAACTTCACCTCTGTATTTCTTAATTGAAACCATTCGATGTGTATTTACTTTATTCAACTTGAAGGCATTACTAGTTTGGTTATTTATCACTGAATACTGACTTCTTTTGTTCTATTTTCCTCCGCTGCAAGAAAGAACTCTAATACTTGATGCCACTCTGTGCTACTTGCCAATTATTGCCTTCGCCAAATTATTAGAGATAAAATAAAAGTCACAGATTAAACACAACACAACAACCTGCCATCACAGAAAAACCAAAGCAATTTTTACTTTCTTTTTCTTTTATTTATATTTTAAGTGGTAAATAGGATTACAAACACATATTGGTACAACTAATAATCCAAACTGCTAAATAAAAATTCACATTGGACGAGTTTCAACTGATGGATATAATATGTAACAATATAAACTCATTATAATTCTTATAAAGAGAAAACAGGCCTAATGGCCCAAACACCTTCATAGTTCACATTAGGGCTTATAGTATAATACCTGCAATACTTAATAAATATCCACTTAAGCCATGAAACACACGTTATTTATTGCTTTGAATCACCAGTTAACATAAAACTAATAAAAATCCACCACACCTATTGCTTTGTTGTATTAACGCTCTGACAATTTAGTTTCATTTAGCATTTACTGACATATGCTATTCTTTACATTACGTAAGTATTAATCATGGTGCTTGGCATCTTTATCTTAAGCTCGTCACAACTTCATGCCTCAAACAGACAAATTCAAAGCAATTATGTAAGCAAATTAGTTAAAAGCATAAAGTACACTATGTGGCAAAGTCACAAAACGGAAGCCGTGGTGTTTTAGAATAGGATGTATGTACCGTTGGTCTCTATATAAGCATGTTCACGAAGCAATACCAACCGCCCCTATATAAGCTTTAAGCCGCTTAAAACGCAATCCCAAACATCACCTATACATGTTTATTTTTATTAAGGCAACATCTATACATCATTTTTAAAAAGCCGCAAATGTGTAAAACTATAATCCCAACACTAACCTATAGAGGGTTTAAAATAAAGACAACTTCAAACACAATTTATACTTTTTTTGAGAAGGCAACAAATTTATAGAACCAAAACAAGAGTACAAATGATACAATACAAGGCATCCCCCCCCCCCCCCCCCACCACCCAACTAATCAATCTAAGTAAAAGTGAGAAGGACCAACAAAACAAACCCAACTAATCAACCTAAAGAAGCATAATGAAACAAAATGATAAAGAACAAAGACTACAACAAGCCAAGAATGGAACCAAAATTATCCAAAAAAGAAAAAGTCTTCCATGAACCTGGTAAGTAGCAGTCCCACATGACCAACCAAAATTATCAAACACAACTTATAATAATAATATGTATAAAAAGAGGGATTGTTTAGCTTATGCAATCACTCTGAATTTGACATAAACAATTTATCAAGCACTGCTTATTCCATTAAATAAAAAACTCATAAATTAATTATTAAGAAATGTAGAAACACAATCAACCATTATGTTAAAATCGTATCTCAAATAGTCACAAAGAGCAAAATGATAGGAAATAAATAAATATAAATTTAAAAGAAAAAAGATGTGAATTGGGAATAACCTGAATAAGAGAAATTAACAGAAGAAATGGTGTTGGTTAATTGAGAAATTACGGTAGTGAGGAGAACGGCTGTGATGAATGACAGCCGGTTAGGGTTAGGGAAGTTGGGTAAAGGGAGTAGTTCGTGCTGATAGGAATGAAATAAAGGTAAAAGAAGCGGGTGTTGAATTTCTTTTGGTAAAGAAGCGGATTTTAATTTTTTGGGGAATGGGGAGCGGGAGCCTTAGAAAAAACAAAGCGGGAGATTGAAAATTAATAAACTTTTGGTGTTTAAGAATAAACTTTTGTATGTCTATGGTTTAGTGTGACCATATATGACATTTGGTCACACTTTTCAAGTGTGTGAATATATTTGTCACCTTTTAAATGTATATCTTGCACTAATGCTTCAAACTACTTTTCAGTTGTCTCACATTTCAAATTCATGTGGCTATATATTTAAAACAAAAAATAGCTGTTACTTTTAAAATAATGTATGACAAACTCGACTATATGATTTAGCCACATACACAATTACTTCATGTGACCATATATGGATTTTGGTCATACTGTTCAATTGTGTGACATATATCAGTCACATATGTGTATATATAGTTTGACTAATGTTTCAAACTTATTTGTATCTGTCACACGTCCCAAATTATAAGTAACTAAATAATGAACAAAAAATTACCAGTTACCTCTAGTTACATAAATATTCAAATGTGTGAGAATAAAATTCTGAAATGGTCACACAAAATGAGTTCAAGTGTGGTTGTTTATGTTATTCTGGTACGTTTAGTCACATAAATATCTGACTATGTGGTCGTTCAAAAAACAGCATGTGTGACGAAATCCCAGATTTGTACTAGTGATGGTAGCGAATTTCGTAGTCAAAATCACTAGAAAGCTCTATCCAGTGATGCTGTCGCATGTTCAATTCCTTTTGACTAAAGATATGCTAGAGACTCCTATGATCGGTGTATATATGACACTCTTTTTCCCATACAAATAATGTCTCCAAATCTTAAGTGCAAACACAATCGCACCTAGTTCCAAATCATGGGTGGTGTAATTCTTCTTATGAATTTTAAACTGCCGAGATGCATAAGCTATCACCTTACCTCTTTGCATTAACACAAAACCTAGTCCTAAGCCAGACGCATCACAATACACCACAAAGTCTTTTGGTCCATCGGGGAGAGCTAAAATAGGTGCATTACACAACTTATCCTTCAAAGTTTGAAATGCATTCTCCTACTCCTCACCCCAGTCAAAGGTTCTACTCTTCTGAGTCAAGACAGTAAGCGCCTTAGCTATCTTAGAAAAGTCCTCAATGAATATACGGTAATACCCTACCCATCCTAAGAACGAACGAACCTCAGACGAAGTTTTAGGGGCTTTGTAGTTCTTAACAACTTCAATCTTACTAGGGTCTACATGAATACCACCTCCATTAATCACATGTCTAAGAAACTGTACTTTTCGCAACCAGAATTCACACTTGGAAAACTTAGCATACAGTTTCTCCTCCTTGAGTAATTCTAAGACTAACCCTAGGTGCACTTCATGTTCTTCCCAGGTCTTAGAGTAAATCAAGATATCATCAATGAACACTATCACAAACTGGTCTAGATACGACCTACATACTCAGTTTATTAGGTCTATAAATACTGCTGGTGCGTTAGTCAGACCAAAGGGCATTACTGTGAACTTGAAATGTTAATAACAAGTTCTAAACACAATCATTGGAATGTCATCATCATGCACTCTTAGTTGATGGTATCCAGACCTAAAGTCTATCTTAGAGAAGTACTATGATCCTTGAATTTGATTAAACATGTCGTCTATCCTAAGGAGTGGATAACGGTTCTTAATGGTCAACTTGTTTAGTTCTCTATAATCAATACACCTCCTAAAGGATCCATCCTTCTTCTTAACAAATAATACCGGTGCTCCCTTAGGAGATAAGCTTGGTCAAATGAAACCTTTATCCTGGAGTTCCTTGAGTTGACCCAACAACTCCTCCAATTCAGAAGGTGCCAAATGATAAGGAGACTTTGCAACCAGCATCGCTCCAGGGACTAACTTAACTTGAAACTTGATTTCCCACACAAGCGGCAATCCAGATAGATCATCTAGGAATACCTTGGGAAAATCTTTCAATACTATAATCTCTTTTTGTTTATTCTCTTTAGCCTTAGCACTCATTAATTATCTCACCTTCTCTTCTAATACTCTAAGAACCTTGCCATCTAGTGGTGGTATCCTCACTACTTTCTCATGACAGATTATCTCAGCCCTATGGTCAGATAAACAATCCATTCCTATGATTACATCAAAGCTCCCACTTCCAAAGGGTATCAAGTTAATGTCAAACACATGACCTTCTATTTCTAGTTTGCATCCCTTAATGACATTATCAATTTCTACTAGCTGTCCGCTAGCTATCTCAATCTCATAACTAAATCCTAAGTCACTGGGCTCTATGCCTAATAGAGATATAAAAGTAGTGGAAACAAAACTATAGTCGGCACCAGAGTCAAATAAGGTAGTGGCATAATGATCGTTTAGAGTAAACGCACCCGTCATGATGTTCGGGTCCTGGCGAGCCTCCTCTGCTCCTAACATGAATGCCCTACCTCTAGCCTGGTTCCCTCGGTTTCCACGACCCTGACCCCCATTAATAGCTATGACTTAGTTTTGAGGGGGCCTTTGAGCCTGATTCAATCTAGGACATGCTGCCTTGATATGATTAGTACTACCATACTTGTAACAGGTCCTAGCAACTGGGTTCCTAGCATTGATAGGGTTCACATTCCTAGGCACCACTCTACAATCCTTAGCAAAATGTCCTAGGAGGTTACAGTTGAAACAAGTGCGACAGGGTGTCTCTAGTGAATGGTGATAGTTTTAGGTTGTACACTTATGTGTCCTACCCGTGTATCCTCCCCTAACAGGGTTTGCGGTTGTAACAAAAGCATTTCCAGTCCTAGTCCTTTTGTTGTCATCTCTCACATTCCCATCTTTGCTTGGTTCTCCCTTATTTCCTCTCTTCTCAAGGTTCTTTTTGATGAATCCATTCCTAAGGGCTTCATCAGTCAATGTGCCAGCTATCTACACAGCCTTTTGGATGGTCCTTGGCTCCGTTGCTGCCACCATTCCTCGAATTTGTGGAACAAGGCCATACACATACCTTTCAATCCTATTACCTTCCGGGGGTTACGAAGTAAGGAACTAACCTAGCCAACTCATGAAACCTATCAATATACACAACATGGCTAGCCTTGACCATGACGTGGTTCCACAACTCAATTTCCAACTTTTGCATTTCATTACTCGGGCAAAATTCCTTTCTAGTCAAAGTCTTAAAGTCTTCCCAAGACGTACCTACAACGGCTTCTCGACCTCGTGTGTGGAATTGAGAGTTCCACCACGTGAGAGCCTTACCAACAAATGAACCAGTAGTGCACTTCACCTTTTGAATATCCCTACACCTACTCATATCCTGAACTGACTCCATCTTCTCAATCCAACAGGTATACACTATAGCACCACCCTTACCATCATACTCCTTAGGGTTACAAGCTAAGAACTCTTTATAGGTACAACCCCTACTAACATCACCCCGGATGTTGTCATTGACGGCATTAGCATTTTGATTCCTACCATTTCCTTGACCTCTACCTTGGTTGCCTACTTAGGTTACAATAGTGGGAAGTAAATTTTGCAACTGCTGTGCAATGATGGTGGAGAAGTCAGGTACTCCGTCAACACCATCATTCACCTCTCTACCCTGACCACCTACTTGGCCACCTTGACCATTAATTCTATCAATCTCCTTGATCACCCAGAAGGACCTCTGTCTACCACCACCCTCTACCATGCTCTCGTCCAACCCGTTCCCCTCCTCGTGATGTGGCAGCAGGCCGACCAGCACTTCGGGTCGTCATCGTTAGCGACATTATCTACACGAGAGAGAACATGAGCAACGTTAGGTAGGAGGGAAATGTTAACTCATAAATGGTCTTAATATACCCCATGTTATGTGTTGTGTATATATTTATATACTATATATATATATATATTGTACTATATATATATATATATATATATTAATATATATATATATATTATATATATATATATTTATTATATATCTATATGTTATACTTATTTACTCACCTTTACGACATGAAGGGGGTGTAACCTACTTGGATTTGTGTGAACGATAATATAACAATTCGCATGAGTAGTGATCCGTTATAATTTCGTTGGCTCACCTACTATATACTCGCATCCTTTCCCAGTTGTACCCAGTATTAGATTCACACATTTCAAATGAATGACTTAACTAATGCTATATACTCTATAACCACATAAACACGTATAAGCAGAACACCGCGCATATAGATCCTATAATGCAACTATATGAAGGTTCATGAAGGTTCCTGGGTTATAGTCTAGGCCAAACCACCTATTTCTCTATAACCTGGCTCTGATACCATTATGTCACACCTTGTCATAGGTGAAAACACGAGAATGCAACATAATGATCAATCATAACACAAAATACAAAATAGAGAAAATTAAGATGCATAAATGATAAGTGTCATGATGACTATCAACCCCAATACAACCTTGAATGATGTCCCAAATCAAGAACACAACACATAGTCGCCAATTATTACAATCATAAGTCCACGCAGGGGTCCAATCTTAAACCTCAATCACTAGAACACAAACTGGATTTAGCTACACCAAAAAAGTGTGACGATATACATATAGTCACACATAATTTTTTGAGTGTGTGTGACTAAAGGTCGCGTGACCGTAGGGTACCTACAGTCACATTTTTGAGTTAGTGGTCGTATCCATTAAAAAACAGTGACCAAAACCTTAACATGTGCGACTAATTAGGTATAAATTTAGTTGGATTAATCAGTATTAGTGATCATTAACACTGTATAGTCACACAAAGCATGTTTTTTTATATTTAGTCACATACAATTAAGCATAAAGTGGCCAAAAGTGTTAATAAGTGTGACCATATGCTGTTTAAAGTGAAGAAATGTGTATTTTGTGTGACTATTGATCATCCAATGGCCACATGAATTTTATGTTTGTGTGGCCTTTTATAATATTTAGTCACACAAAGCATGTTTTTTTTTGTATTTAGTCACATACAATTAAGCATAAAGTGACCAAAAGTGTTAATAAGTGTGACCATATGCTGTTTAAAGTGAAGAAATGTGTATTTTGTGTGACTATTGATCATCCAATGGTCACATGAATTTTATGTTTGTGTGGCATTTCATAATATTTAGTCACACAAAGCATGTTTTTTTGGGTATTTAGTCATATACAATTAAGCATAAAGTGGCCAAAATTATCAACAAATATTACCCACATATTTACCACAATATTACAGGTCAAACCATAATAAAATAATTTAGAAAATGTGCATAACAGATTAATTCAAATTAAACTTCACAAAATATCAATCAAACATTCGAATTACAAGTTCAAGATAACAAAATGTCTACGATGCTAATATCCGATATCCTACTACAAATATTTAACAGTTACTAGATAGAACGGGGATGTCTAAGATGCTAATATCCGATATCCAGTAGATTGAGGAAACGGTTTAGCAGTTGGAAGAAGAGACTCTGGCAGAGCATCAAAACTTGTGCCTGTCACAGGGAAGCCTACTTTATTGGTTAGTTCACTTAGCAGCGCCTGCGCAAGATTTCAATATCCAAAAATTAGTTCAATGATTCATAGAATCTTATATACGTAATAATAAAATATATAATATATGATGGAAAATTACCAAATTACCCTTGAGGACAAAGGTAAAAAGGAAAATCTTCAAAAAATATAAATAATATAATACGTATATAAACCGGGAAGTATGATTCCCAGGTTGTGAAATTGAAACCACGTTTGATGTTCAAACAATGATTTGAATTGAAGACAAAGATTGATTTGATTATCTATAACTACTAATTAAAAACAACAATTAAAATAAACAAACAAAAGCAATTAATGCACAAAAACAATTAACGGGAACGAAAAAAACGCGGCAAATAAGCAACTAAGGCAAGATTAACTCCTAAAAATGCAATTAAAATTTCTAAACCTAAATTAAGACAAAAGAAAAATTTGTGGAAAAGAAAATTATTTTTTTTGATTATTTTTGAATGTATTATGAATTAAAATCTAAATTAAACTATTTAAATCCTAGAAAATAGCAAATTAATTCCTAAAAATTCAAAAAAATAATTTTTAAAATTAGAAAAGTCTAAAATACTATAAAGAGTCAGAAAACTATTTTTAACTATTTTTAATAATAAAAATCTATTTTTAAAACTAAATTTAAAAAGTGAAAAATGAAATTTAAAATCTAAAAGAGGTAAAAATGATTTTAAAGTTTGTAAAACTAAAAGTAATTATTCTAAAGCTAAAAACTATTTTTTTGTATTTTTTTTAAAATTATTTTTCTATTTTTTATGGATTTTCTAAAAATTTAACTTTCGAAAATTATTTAAAAATAACAAGCAAGCATGAAAAATTCTAATAAAAACAGGAAAAGTGCTTAATACTATAAAGATCCTAAGAAAAATAAGATGAATTCACCAGCTTATCCTATAAGCCCTAAAAAGCTAAGATTAAGCCACGAAGTGGCTTTGGGCTTAATGACCCAAAACGAGTATATTAATTAAATGGGAAGAAAGGCTCACGGATGAGCTAATGAAGCACAATGGTAAAGCAATGGGTTTGTGAGGGAGAGGTCTTGGGTTCGAGTCCCAGGAACAAGTTTTTGCAAAAAATTTTTATTTTTAAAAAACTTAAAAAGTAACTTGGAAATAAGCAAAACACACAACTTTTATGAAAGAACTTTTTCTAAAAGCTGGAAATTAAGCAGAGAAATGGCTAATTAAACTAACAGAAACTACTTAACTAATATTTTTGGCTTTTATCAATTTTTTAGAACTTAAAAAAAAACTAATATAGGCTAGACTATGATTAATAAGCTACTAACTATCTAAGAATACCCTAATGACAGGAATTAAGCACAAATTAGACAAGCTTTCAGCTGAAAAATCACAATAAGCATTTATTTAGATTATTAAACCAAACAGACCTTTAGCTCAATTTGAGCTTAAAATTAAACAGCTAAACAATAACTTTAATGAATGGAACTTGGTTTTTCTCAAAGACTAGCTAAAAGTTTTCTTGAAAAAGCTTTTTAAATCAACTTTTGAAAACTAGAGCTTATTGAAAAAGGTGATTGAAAACAGCTTGTACAACTCAGATCCTGCTAAGTTTATTTTTTTTGGTTTTCAGAAAGACAAAAAGCCATTTTGCAGCTTAAATTCAGATTAGCAAATGAGATTAATTTAGAAAAGCAAATTGAAAAAGTTGATTAATGACCTAAAGACAACTTAAACTATGAAATTCAAATCCTAAGAGTGACTAAAACCTACTGAAAATCAAACTATAAAATGACTATATGCCCTTATGAACTATTGATGCAGTAAGCAAACAAAAAGACCAAATCCTAACTTCTATCCAATGCAGTCCTAATAACACTCATTCTAACACTTTTTAAAATCACACTAAGAGCAACTAAGGCCAATTCACTTACTGAAGAAGATTAAACTTAATAATGCAAGATAAACTTAACAGATTTGAGTTTGTTTTAACTAGCTTATGAAAAATATGATTAACTCTAAACTAACTCATAAAACCTACTCTAGCAACCTTAGATTAGAGATTAAAATTAATATCCAAAGATCAATTGGCTACTAGCAGTTTTAACTTGTGGTTAAATCTGCTATGCCAAACACCCCTTTAACATTACTCATATCCATATTAGCTTATTAAAATGAAATTAAAAGCTCAAATACTAAATACCAGATAATAAGCAGCTTATGACCAACCTAATGAGCAATCCTAAGCAGACAAAAAGCCAAACTAATAAGCTATAAGCTAAACTATTATTTTTGGATTTTTAGTATTTTAAAAGACAAAATTAAGAAAGCTAATATCTATGCTACTGAACTTAAAGACAGATTATCTAAACTACTTAATAAGCATATTGAAACAATAATAAGCACAAATAAGCAAACAATTAAGCAAAATAAGCTAAACTATACTAAGAAATTTAAGACAGGAAAGCTTAAATGAATACTTACTAGAACCTTAGCTAAACAAAGGTTATTAATGGCTCAATTGAGCAATCTACAAGCTCTGGCTTATTGTTAATAAGCCAGTATAAGTCCATATGAGCTCTTCCATTTTAAGCTCATCTTCCTTAAGTCCAAATTCCATAATAGCCAAGGTATTTAAGCTGTTTTTAGAGTTAGATTAAATGACTGAATTAAGCTCAATTTGAGCTTAGAGACTCAAAGAGCTTGTATGAGCTTATTAGTAGCTTATGAAACAGTAGCATAAACATTTGAAAGTAATAAGAGCTTATGAGTAACACAGCTTATGAAAACTTAAAATGATGATTTAATTAAAACTTAAAACGGATTACAATGCTTTGGAAATTGAAAGTTACAAAAGTTTAAAGAGAAAAATTACATTTAAAACTGAAAATTACATAAGCTATTTAAAACTAAAGGTTTGCAGGAAAACAAAAGATGATAATGTGAGGGTGAATGAGTCCTTTTATAGCTGCCAGGAGAAGCTTCTAGGTGTCAAGCCTTTGCACGCTCTTTTTCATCCTGGCCTTCCAATGATTAGCAATGATTCGATCACAATCTTGTCCGTTGGATAATTCTTTAGCTCACATGGATTGCCAGCGTGGCAATCCGTGATGTGACATGTTGTGCTTCTTTTATGAGCATTTTAGTGCAAAAACCCACTCCTTGGTGTGTTTTCTCCCTTGCCTTCGTGCCATTCCCTTTTGGTAATTGGCCAATGAGAGTGAGAGATGATGTAATACTTTGCCAACGTGTTCCTTAACCCTTGAATTACCCATCCTAACCCTCAATTGTTAATTGCCCTTTGATTTGATGGGAGGGGTAAATCAATAGTGACGATGAATAGTAGAAATGATTGTTCCCGCTTCTTTTTTACTTATAAGGGATGGAGTTTGACTTTCTTTGACCCGGGGTTATAACTTCGGGCTTATAAGGGTTTTGGGCCTGGGTAGGATTTGGGCTCGGGCTTTGGATTTGTTATAAGAAATTTAACGGGTGTTAACTCTTATAAACAAGAGTTAACACCATTAGGATTTAAGGGACTATTTTTTCAATTTGGTTAACTTTGAGGGACTGATTTGGAATTTTTTTTGGTTTTGTCTTTTTTTGTTGACTAGTGTTGACCATGAGTTGACTTTGGTTCACCTTTGATAGCATTCTCCCGGCTTTTGCACACTCAATTCCATTCCCGTGTCCGTGTTTGTCCGGTTTTGACCGTTTTCTTGAGATTTTTGCAATATCCGTACCTACACAATCGCAAAGACAAAACAAGTAATATACAAGCATTTAAAGCATAATTTTGTCTTTTTAGGGCCATTTTTGATATAAAACGGATATGTGTTTTTACACATATCAGCGGTATTCATGGATCTGATGAATCGGGTGTGCAAACCATATCTGGATAAATTTGTGTTAGTCTTCATTGATAACATTTTGATCTACTCCAAGAATAAAAAGGAGCATGAAGACCACCTTAAGTTAATTTTGAGATTATTTAAGAAGGAAAATTGTACGCCAAGTTTTCAAAGTTTGAATTTTGGCTTTCAAAGGTATAGTTCCTCGGTCATGTGATTGAAAGTGAAGGCATTCACGTGGACCTAGCTAAGATTGAGTCAATCAAGGATTGGGCATCGCCCAAGACTCGAACTGAGATTAGTTAATTTCTAGGTTTTGCTGGCTATTACCGACGATTTATTGAGGGTTTCTCAAAAATTGCCAAGCCTATGAAAAAGTTGACACAAAAGAGCGTGAAGTTCGATTGGGGTGAAAAGGTAGAAGTTGCATTTCACTGTTGAAGCATAAATTATGTAGTGCTCTGATTTTGGCTTTACCCGAAGGTAGTGAAAACTTTATGGTTTACTGTGATGCTTCTCACAAAGGGTTGGGCGCAGTTTTGATGCAAATGGAAAAAGTTATAGCCTACGCGTCATACCAACTCAAGATTCATGAGAAGAATTACACTACACATGACTTAGAACTTGGAGCTGTAGTATTCACTCTCAAAATGTGGAGACATTACTTGTAGGGCATGAAGTGCGTTGTGTTCACTTATCATAAGAGTTTGCAACATATTCTTGATCAGAATGAGTTGAACATGAGACAACGTCGATGGTTAGAACTGTTGAGTGACTACGACTGCGAGATTCATTATCACCTGGGGATCAACATCGGTTGTGAGCCGGCAAGATGCAGCAAACTTTTATCAGCCTCGGATTTTATTCTTACTATGGGCTTTCCTTAGAAGACTACCACATCGGTTTTGAGCCGGCAAAAGGTAGTAAACTTTTATCAGCCCACAGCTTTTATTATTATATTATATATTTTTTTTTATCATTTTATCATCATTTATTTTTACTTTATATATAGAAAAAAAACTTCTTTTTGAAAAATTCAAGTATAAGTTTGAACTAAGAATAAAATTTTTGCTATATATTACATAAAAAATTGTTGATTTTAGTTTAATCTCCAAAAACAGCACATATATTAATCATGGGGGGGGGGGGGGGGGGGGGGGGGGGGGGGGGGGGGGGTGGGGTGGGTTTAGAAGCTTATGGGAGAAAAAGCAACAAGTTACATACATGAGCTCTTAAGATTTCCAAATAATCTTTGTTTAGCATCCTACTCATACCTAACTCTATCATTTTTTCGTTCTTCGCAAATTCTCGTGAACGCTTAGCCTAAAAGTTAAGGAACAAGCTAGAGCTCAACACGCTCGATTGGGTCAAAATTTACTCTTATTCTACCCAGCAAGAAAGTCAAAATTGTGACAAAAACACTTATTTTATTTTTGAAAATTTTAAAATTTTTCATCTTTTTTGAAAATTTTGGTGGAAAAACGGAGTACGTGAGAACAACGGGTAAAAGTAAGCAAGATCATATCGAAGATATACCACCCCATACTAAAATCAAACATTGTCCTCAATGTTTCCTAGCCTAAGACTTAAAAAACCCCATACAGAACTCAAAAAAAGGTCGAATGCATAACTAAAGCCTGAAGAAAGTATCACAAAAATCTTAAGCCATTTATTAAGTATGCTATAAGATAAATGTTAAACGATAATAATCTTTAGGATATTGGATTTCCCCAAACTAATGGAAAGCAAAGGCTTGGAAGCTCGAGTGGACCAGGACAAAACACCGAACACGAGAGTCTTCAGAAAATTTAGGTTTATCCTGCAAACAATCACAAGTACAAACAACAAACACAAAGGACGGAAGAGTACAAGCCTCATCACAACACATTAGAAAATTGAAAGAAAATAGAAAATGGATAAGCATGGGGTGCCTCCCACGAAGCGCTTTATTTTTGGTAACCGAATTTCACATAGCTCGACGTCGATGCCCTGAATTCATTCGTCCTTAAGGGAAATCTGGAGATCCGGGACAACCATGTTGGTGTGGTCCCCCTCCTAAGTAGTGCTTAAGTCCGGTGGCAATTTAACTTTGAAGTTAGGATTCCGTCAAGTGAAGATAATTTTGCAGTGCCATATGGAAAAACTTTGGTTATGGTGAAAGGGCCAGACCATCGGGTTTTAAGCTTTCCCGAGAATATCTTTAGACGAGAGTTGAAAAGCAAGACTTGATCACCAACATTGAAAATGCGGTTTTTGATCTTTGAGTCATGAAGCTTCTTCCGCACTCTCCTTATAAAATCAAAAAGAATTCTCGTATGCTTGATCACGAAGCTCATTAAGTTCATTAAGTTGCAGCTTACGGTGATCGCCCGCGGTTTTAAGATCGAAATTAGCATGTTTTAATGCCCAATACGCTCTATGCTCTAATTCGATAGGCAAATGGCAAGACTTTCCATAAACAAGCTTGTAAGGCGTACAACCAATTGGTGTCTTAAAAGCAGTAACGAAATCCAAAAGCATCGTCAATTTTGTCAGACCATGAGGACACGTTATTCTCCAACCCGCCTTTCTAGAATACGCCCCCTTTTTTAAAAAACCCACGATTCGACACCTCGACTTGACCACTCGTTTAAGGGTGGTAAGCGGTAGCTAGACGATGAGTGACCCCATACTTAGACATTACTTTAGCAAATTTGTCATTACAGAAATGGGTCCCACGATCGCTTATAATAGCTCTCGTGTACCTGAATCGTGCAAAAAGAGATTTTTCAAAAACTTACAACTACAACTCTTAAGCATCGTTAGTGGGGAGCGCCCTGGCTTCACTTTCAACCATTGGAAAAAAGCGATCGCTACGAGGATGTACTTGATTTCCTCTAGATGACGGAAATGGTCCCATAAAATCTATGCCTCAGACATCAAATATATCACACACTTGGATGGAATTTTATGGCATCTCATCACGTTGTGAAATTTTTTCCAAACGCTGGCATGAGTCACAGTTTTTGACTAACTCATGGGCATCTTTGTAGATTGTGGGCCAATAAAATCCGGAGTCAAAAACCTTTTTGGCGGTGTAGTTGGCACCGTAATGTCCCCCGGTTGGGGTCCACTATGGCAAGCTGTGAGGTCGTCGACAGGGTTCTTGGCCCGAACACATACACCGGATCACATTGATCTGCACAGGTTTTTGAATAGAAAAAGGGTCATCCCAATAATAGTGTGTGACACATCTTTGAAAATTTTTTTTTTTAATTTTTCTGCTGATTTGAACATTCCTTTGACAATGAAAATTCCGCGCGTGGTAATTTGCATAATCCGGCAAACACGGTACTTTAGGTCACCATGAGAAGTCCACCATGAAATTAAGTGTTTTCGAGAGGAAAACTTTCGTTATTTTCCTTTGATCGAGAACATTTTTCATATGGGTTATTTCTAATCAGGAAAGATGATCGGCTACGTAGTTCTCGGCTCCCTTCGTATCAATTACTTTAAAATCAAATTCTTGAAGAAGGAGAACCCATCGTAGCAATCTTGCCTTGACATCTTTCTTAGCAAATAGGTACTTAGCGGAATGGTCCGTATATCACTATCTTTTTATTCATGATGAGGTAGGACCGGAATTTTTCAAAAGCGTATACCATAGCTTAACATTTTTCCTTTCTGGTGTGGGTGTAGTTTGATTCCCTGCCTAAAGTGTTTCTCATTTGTTGCCCCAGAACCGCACCTATGGCATAGTCGCTTGCATCGCACATAAGCTCAAAGGGCTGGTCCCAGTCGGGGGCAATCAGAATTGGAGCTTCGGTTAATTTCTTCTTTAAGGTTTGAAAAGCTTAAATGCATTCCTCGAAAAAAATGAAAGGAGTGTTTTTCTCAAGGAGATGTGTCATGGGTTGAGAAATTTTTGAAAAGTCCTTGATGAATCTACAATAAAAACCTGCATGTCCAAGAAAACTCCTATACCTTTGACGGTAGTTGGTGAGGTAACTTACAATGACGACTATTTGGCTTTGTCAACTTCGACTCCTTTCTTTGCAATTTTGTGTCCAAGTTACGATGCCTTCTTCACCATAAAATGGCTTTTTTTACCCAATTTATAGCCAAAATTAGTGTCTTCCACACCCTTTAAGCATCTTTTCTAAATTGGAAAGGCACGTAGAGAAAGAATTTCTGAAAACTGAAAAGTCATCCATGAAAACTTCCATTGTCTTTTCAATCATATCATGGAAAATAGCCATCATACACCTCTGGAACGTGCCTGGTGCATTGCATAAGCCGAAAGGCATGCGACGGGTTTAACAAACATTCCGGATAGGGCAGTGAACGTGGTCTTTTTCCTGATCTTTCGGATCGATTGGTATTTAAAAATAATCCGAGAAACCATCAAGGAAACAGTAGTATTCATTTCCTGTGAGTCTCTCAAGCATTTGATCCATAAACGGCAAAGGGAAGTGGTCTTTCCGGGTGGGTGGTTTAATTACGATAATCAATCACAAACTCTCACATCCCGTTAAATCCTAGTTGGTAACTAACTCATTTCATCAGTGGTCACTACGGTTTCAACCTCCTTTCTTCTTTGGCACATAGTGCACTGGGCTCACCCAAGGAAGGACATCCCGAGAGTGGGTAGATTAATTCCATACGTCAAGAAGTTATTCAACTCTTTCTTAATGACATCATGGATCTTTGGATTAACCCTTCTCTGATGTTGGACTGCTGGTTCGTAGTCCTCTTCCATTAGAATTTTATGAGAATAAAATTCCAGGTTAATACCCTTTATGTCGGAAAGTTTCCAAGCAATTGCTCGCTTTCGGGACTTTAGAACCTTTATGAGAGCGGTCTTTTCATCGATACTCAAATCTTTGGCAATTATGACTGGCAACTTGTTGTTGTCTTCCAAAAATGCAAAAAACCATATTATCGGATGAGGTGGTAAAGTCCTTAAGTTCGAACCTCAGGAGGTTCATCAATTAAAGATTTGGCAGTTTTGGCTTCACAAATTTTAAGTTCCTTTCTGATTTCTGGCAAATAATTCCTTGGTTTGGAGGTGGTGAAGGATCACTATTAAGGAGTGCTTCGAGAATAAGAATGTCCCCTTCTGGGTCATAATAAGATTCATCAACTTCCGGTGAAGTTGGATCGTCGGCTAGAGCAAGAAAAGCATTAGCTTCTTCTAGAAGTAGAAAAATCAACTCTATCCCCGAAAGGAGTGAGAGTCGGAGAAGAATTTGAAACTATCGGGTCATATCCGGGAGTGGGATTGCCACTGGCGATCACGTCTGAAAATCCTAGAACTTCCTGAGAATACTCTTCACAAGCTAATTCAACAACGTCGATTCGGTTTTGCCATCATATCATTATAATTAACCGAGGATCTCAAAGTTTGATCAAGATTCGTTGAATTCTGCTGCGGGTGGAAATTTTTTGGATAAGATCCAAAGATTCTGGGTTCGATCCCCGGCTGCGGCGCCAAAAATTGATTCGTAGTAAACCAACACACGTAATAATAAAATATATAATATGATAGAAAATTACCAAATTACCCTTGAGGACAAAGGTAAAAAGAAAAATCTTCACAAATATATATAATATAATAACGTATATAAACCGAGAAGTATGATTCCCGGGTCGTTATCCCTCAACGATTTATGAAATTGAAACAACGTTTGAAGCTCGGACAATGATTTGAATTGGAAACAAAGATTGATTTGATTATCTACTTTTACAAATTAAAATAAGCAAATGATAACAATTAAGCACGAAAACAAATAACGGGAAATCAAACTTTAACTAAAAACGCAAAACGGGAACCCTAAATAGCAATTAAAAAACTAATTTTTTCAAAATTAAACCTAAAATGAATTTTTCTTTTTAAATGGACTCTAATTGACTAAAAAGTAAGTGTAAAGAAAACTAGAACAAAAACGGATTTGAAATGAGCTTTAAAACACGAAAAATGAGAACGGGTATCAATCCCGTTCTTTAAAAATTGAAATTTTGCAAATTAAACCCTACGAAAGCAAAACTAATTTTCCTATAAACTTTATGATAAAAGAAAATTTTCTAAAAAAGATTTATATTTTTTTTGATTATTTTTCTGGTTTTTTATATTTTTAAAGTTTTTAATGAAAATAAATGTTTAAAAATACTAAACTATCTATAAAAATTCTAGAAAAAATACAGAAAATAGTTTATACTAATTAGAACTTAGGAAAAATAAGCTCGATGTCACAGCTTAATGAATAAGCCACGAATTAAGCTAAAACAGCTTATAAGGCTTAAAAGGGCTAAATGTGTATAAAAGTTAAATGTTGCAAAGTTATAACGAAAAAGACCCCAGGGCGCAGTGGTAGTGAGTGTGTGGTGTGTGTTATAAAAGGGTTGAAAGTGTTGAGGTCGGGGGTTCGAGTCTTGCTCACCCCCGACTTCCACTTTCCCCTTTTTTTTATTTTCAAAAACTTATAAAAGCAAAGTTGTTAATAAGCTAAAAATAAGCATTTTTAATAAAAGAAACTTTTTATGAAAAGCCCTAAATAAGCTGTTAAACAGCTTATAAAATAACAGAAACTACTTAACTACTTATTTTTTAGTATTTTTCTTAAACTAATAATCTAAAAGACTAAATAAGCTAAAGCTTATGACAAATTAAGCTAATTCTAACCTAAAGAGCTAATTGAACAAGAATAAGCACACAGAATAAGCCATAAGCTAGTAATTCAAAATAAGCACTTATGAAAAACACTTAAAACCAAACAGCCCCTAATAGCTACTTTGAGCTTAAATCTAAGCAAGCAATTAAGCACTTTAATGAATGAAACTTATATATTCTTAGAGCTGAACTAAAAGGCTATCTGAAACTGCTTTTGAAAATGATTTTGAAATCAAAGAGCTTATTGAGAAAAGCTTGTTAAAACAGACAGTAAGCTCAAAATGCTGACCTCTACTTTGAAAAAGACAGAATGCAATTTTAAAAGCTTAAAAAAACAGATAGTCTAATAAGCTACTTATTAAAAACTAAATGCAAACTTATAAAATATGATATATAAGCTACTTTATTGTTGAAAATGAAAACCTACAACTATTTTAACCTACTTAAAAAGAAGCTAGAAAATGACCTTAATCTGTTTTTCCCTATCTGATGCAAATGACACAAAAGTGATTAAAGCACAAAATCTTTAAATGCAGACCTTCAATTCTTATTTCTACACTGATAAAACACCTAAGTAGACTTAAGTAGGTGAACTAGATTAGCTTAATTCTACTTGAGCTTAAAATGAAACTAATGAAGGACTTAATGAACACAGATTCAATTAACAACTAGAAAACTTATGAAATCTTAACTAGTCCTAATAAAACTCACTAAACCTGCACTTTTAAACCCCTTTAAATGATTCAAAACCAAAACAAAGGAACAAAAGGGTTCAAGCAGTACTAACTCATGTTAGTACTGCTAGTCCCAAACACCCCTTTAACTACCTTAAAATCCATTTAAACTTGCTAATTTGAAAACTAATGGACAAAGCTAAATAACCAGATTATAAACAACTTATAACTACTCTTATTATAACACTTAGATAAGCCAAATACTAAGATCTTAAAACTAATCTAATATTTTTTTGGTTTTTATGATTTTATGACAGATTATGAAACTAAGATATTAGACTAATGACCAAGCATAATAAGCAAATAACAACTATATTAAGCATTTTTAGACAAATTAAGACAGCAAATAAGCAACTAAATAAGCAGATTAAGTAAATAAGTAAAAAACAGAATTAAACTTAGAAAACTTGAATTGTAAAGAGAACTTACTTATGCCTTAGCTAAACAAAGGCATTAATAGGCTCAATTGGCACTATCTACAAGCTCTGGCTTATTGTAAATAAGCCAGTATAAGTCCTTATAAGCTCTTCCATTTTAAGCTCATCTGCCTTAAGTCTAAATTCCAAAATAGCAAAGGTATTTAAGCTGTTTTTAGAGTTACAGTAGATTAAATGACTGAATTGAGCTCAATTTGAGCTTAGAGACTCAAAGAGCTTGTATGAGCTTATTAGTAGCTTATGAAACAGTAGCATAAATATTTGAGAGAAATAAGAGCTTATAAGTGAAAACAGTTTATGAGAACTAAATTGTGATTTTATTAATGCTTAAAACTGATTACAATACTTAATAAAAGGAAATTACAAGAGCTTAAAAAAAATTACAATTTTAAACTAAAAAGTTACATAACCTATTTTAAAAACTAAAGAAAATTGCAAAAAAAGAAGATGACAATGTAAGGGTGAAGGAGTCCTTTTATAGCTGCCAGGAGAAGCTTCTAGGTGTCAAGTCCTTCACAAACTCCCTTTAATCCTGTCCTTCAATCATTACTAATCATTGGAAGTCTATTGTGGTCCGTTGGATCATTCTTTAGCTCACACGGATTGCCAGCGTGGCAATCCGTGATGTGACATGCTGTGTTTCTTCTGTGTGTAATTCGAGTGTAAAAATCCCATTTCCTTATGCTTTCTTCACTTATCCACGTGGCACTTCTTGTGGGATTGACTAATAGGAAAACTTTGATTACGTTTAACTCTTCCACTATGAACCTTATCCCTTGAACTACCCTTCCACGCCCTTAATTTACATTTGCCCTTTAAATTTAACCCTTGGTTAATTGTTGAAGATGATGAATAGTAACCCAAGTTACCCGCCTTTTTTAACTGTTATTGAGATGAGTTTGACTAGGAGAGGGTTTGTTGACTTGGGCTTTGAAAGGGAATTGGGCCATGTTTTAAGGTTTTGGGCTAGGGTTTATGGGTTGGATTTGGTTAAGGGTTAGATTAAGGAAATAATACCCGTATAGTATTTAGGGTTTATTTTGTAATTTTGGTAAATATGAGGGGCTGTTTTGGAAATATTGGAATTTTATCTTTTTGTGAGTTGACCATGTTTGACTTTAGTTGATTGAGTTTGACCAAGGTTCGACTTTTGTTGACTGAGTTTGACCAAGGTTTGACTTTTGTTGACCATTGATAGCATTCTCCCGGCTCTTTGCGTGCTCTTCCGTTCCCGTGTCCGTGTTTGTTCGGTTTTAACCGTTTTCTTATGATTTTTGCTTTATCCGTACCTACACAATCATAAAGACAAAACAAGCAATATACAAGCATTTTATGCACACTTTTGGTCTTTTATGGGATATTTTTGATATAAAATGGATATGTGTTTTCACACATATCATAAACCAACAGGTACTATATGTAACTTTTATTTTCAAATTAATTTGCTATCATTTTTTAATTCATTTTTAATATTCTACTTGTTAATCCAGGCTATTGCCACGGAAGGAGCAAACGACATATTCTTACTCAATATATTCTTAAGGTATCATGGTGAACTAGCGAATCTTTATTTTAGAGAAGGCAAGGGTGCCTAAAGATTATTTCAATAACCAGGTGTTTAATACCGTTCTTCTACTTTACACTTAAAATATGCATGTAATTAGCACTAATACATGCATGTACTTAACACTAAAACATACATGCACTTAGCACAAGCTGTAATTATTTGATTGTAGCAGTTGTAGAAGATAAGTAGAATAGTATATATGCAGCCTATTAAGAGGATTAACGGAACTTTAGATTTCTATTAAGAGGATGACGTGCACTAAGCATTGAAACATACCTGCACTTAGGCACTTAGCATGACTTCTTTCGCGAGTGGTAATTATTTAATTGTAGCTGTTGTAGACGATAAGTAGGATATTATTTGATATGACTAGTTTCTTTTTGTATTTTTGTATATTTATTTCAGTGAGATGGCTCGATCATTAGAATGACGGTGTGTGATGAAGATGATGAATGGATTCACTTGTGATTTTAGATGGGGTGCACTAATGTTCTCGAAGCCGTGCATATATGTTTTTGGAATAAACCTGCACATATATGTTTTCGAAGCCGTGCATGTATGTTCTTGGAAGCGTGCATGCATGTTCGTGAAAGAGTGTACCAATGACCCATTTCTATGTTTAACGTGTTTGGCCCATTTCTATTTTTAGCTAAACTATTTTTGACTTGACGTGTTTGCGATAAAACATTACCCAGACCGACCCATATATAAGTTGATGGGTGAATATTGTGAGTTTACTTTATCGTCTGCAGTGGCAGTCGAATATGTTTTTCCTGACCAACTTTATACGAATCTTGTTTCTAATTTTTTATATAGGGTGTTGCTATTAATTTCCTGAAAACTTATGTTATCGAGATTCTAATAGATATCGAGCAATACTACAGTACCCAGATTGATGAAATGCCAATGAATGTGGCGGACTTGATATAAGGAATATAGAGGAAATGAGGAGACTACGCACAATTATCAGAATGTAGTGTATAGGGTTTCATAATTAAACAATAGAGGTTTTATATCTACTTTTTTTCTTATAGACTACTGTTGTGACGAGTGCGCTTGATTTTGATTCTGAGCTATTATCCGAAATCAAATTTATTTTGTTTCTTGTCTAGCATTTCCATATTTGTTTCCTTTTTTGAAGACCCCGTATTTTAACTTATTGTTGTTCACTTCAATTGTGTAGATACTTAGCTGATGCGCATTTCCAAGCGATGTACTAAAATTTTTTAACTGTAATGCACTAACAAAATACATTGTGATGCAATAACAAAATACATTGGGATGCAGTAACTTTTTTAATTGAGATGTACAATTTTTTTTAACTGTAATGCACTTACAAAATATATTGTGATGCAGTAAATTTTTTAACTGAGATGTACTAACTTTTTTTTAACTCTAATGCATTAACAAAATACATTGTGACGTAGTAAGTTTTTAACTGAGATGTATTAACTTTTTTTACTGTAATGCACTAACAAAATACATTGTGATGCAGTAACTTTTTAACTGAGATGTACTAACCTTTTTAACTGTAATGCACTAACAAAATACATTGTGATGCAGTAACTTTTTTAACTGAGATGTACAAACTTTTTTAAATGTAATGCACTACCAAAATACATCGTGATGCAGTAACTTTTTTAACTGAGATATACAAAATTTTTAACTGTAATGCACTAACAAAATATATTGTGATGCGGTAACAAAATACATTGGGATGCAGTAACTTTTTTAATTGAGATGTACAAATTTTTTTAACTGTAATGCACTTACAAAATATATTGTGATGCAGTAACTTTTTTAACTGAGATGTACTAACTTTTTTTTAACTCTAATGCACTAACAAGATACATTATGATGCAGTAAGTTTTTTAACTGAGATGTACTAACTTTTTTTAATGTAATGCACTAACAAAATACATTATGATGCAGTAAGTTTTTTAACTGAGATGTACTAACTTTTTTTAATGTAATGCACTAACAAAATACATTGTGATGCAGTAACTTTTTTAACTGAGATGTCTAATGTACTAACAAAATATATTGTGATGCCGTAACTTTTTTAACTGAGATGTACTAACTTTTTTAACTGTAATGCACTAACAAAATAAATTGTGATGCAGTAACTTTTTAACTGAGATGTACTAACTTTTTTTTACTGTAATGCACTAACAAAATACATTGTGATGCAGTAACTTTTTTTAACTGAGATGTACTAAAAAAATTTAACTGTAATGCACTAACAAAATATATTGTGATGCAGTAACTCTTTTAACTGAGATGTATTAAAATTTACAATGTGATGTTGTAAAATATACAATGTGATGCAGTAATATATACAATTTAATGCAGTAAAATACATTGTGATGCAATAAATTTTTTAACTGAGATGTACAAATTTTTTTTAACTGTAATGCAATAACAAAATATATTGTGATGCAGTAACTTTTTTAACTGAGATGTACTAACTTTTTTAACTGTAATGCACTAACAGAATACATTGTGATGTAGTAACTTTTTAACTGAGATGTACTAACTTTTTTTAACTGTAATGCACTAACAAAATACATTGTGATGCAGTAAATTTTTTAACTGAGATGTACTAAATTTTTTTAACTGTAATGCACTAACAAAATATATAATGCAGTAAAATTTACACTGTGATGCATTAAAATATACAATTAATGCAGTAAAATTTACACTATGATGTAGTAAAATTTACAATCTGATGTAGTAAAATATACATATTAATGTAGTAAAATTTACACCGTGATGCAATAAAATATACAATTTAATGCAGCAAAATTTACACTGATGAAGTGAAATATACAATTTAATGCAGTAAATTATACACTGTGATGCGGTAAATTTTACAATGTGATGCAGTAAAGTTTACATATTCATGTAAAAAATTAGACGAACACGTAAAAAAACTGATGAAAACGTAAAAAAAAACTGACGAACATGTAAGAAACAGACGAAAACGTAAGAAAGCAGGCGAAAACGTACAAAACAGACGAAAACGTAAAAAATTAGACGAACACGTAAAAAAAACTGACGAAAACGTAAAAAAATGACGAAAACGTAAAAAACTAACGAAACATAAAAAAACTGACGAAAACGTAAAAAACGGACGAAATAGTAAAAAAACAAGCAAAATCGTAAAAAAGACGAAAACGTAAAAAACAGGTGAAATCGTAAAAAACAGACGAAAACGTAAAAAAAGACGAAAACGTAAAAAAACGAACAAAAACGTAAAAAACCAGACGAAAACGTAAAAAATCATACCAACACGTAAAAAAAGTGACGAAAACGTAAAAAAATCAGACGAAAATGTAAAAAATCAGACGAACACGTAAAAAAAACTGACGAAAACGTAAAAAAATTGATGAAAACGTAAAAAAACGGACGAAACGTAAAAAAAAATACGAAAGCGTAAAAAAACAGACGAAAACGTAAAATAAGTGACGAAAACGTTAAAAAACGGACGAAAACGTAAAAACGGACGAAAACGTTAAAGAACTGACGAAAACGTAAAAGAACTGACGAAAACGCAAAAAAAAGAAGGAAACGTAAAAAAACTGACGAAAACGTTAAAAACGGACGAAAACGTAAAAAACAGACGAAAACGTAAAAAAACAGACGAAAATGTAAAATAACTGACGAAAACGTTAAAAACGAACGAAAACTTAAAAAAAGGACGAAAACGTTAAAAAACTAACGAAAACGTAAAAAAATCAGACGAAAACGTAAAAAAACAAACAAAACGTTAAAAACGAACGAAACTTAAAAAAAACGGACGAAAACGTAAAAAACGAACGAAAACGTAAAAAAATAGATGAAATCGTAAAAAACGGAAGAAAACGTCTGTAAACGTACAAAAACGTCAAAAAAACCATTAAATAAATAAGTGGAGAAGAAACGTGTTATGAGTCGGGGAAGAAAAAAAGTGGCTGGAAGAGAGAATAAAAAAAATAAAGAGGAAAATAAAACTTTATATACCCTACAAGTTAAAATGTCAAAAATACCCCTGTAGTTATAAAAAAGGAGGGGGTGATGAGGGGACAAATGGCGCAATCTGGTGGCTTCCTAGCTTTTTTATTTTAAGTCTCTTTTCATTGTATCCCACCTTATATATATATATATAGTGAAGTGTTATATTGAGAACTCGTTTAAGGTGCAGAACTTTACAGGACTATTTTAAATCAATCCGGATTTAACTAAAAAGGATAAGACGGATTTTTTTTACCATTTGATTTTTAATCAATGGATGAGATTAACTATAATCCTAACTAACTATACCTTCCCGTGCATATTAAGTGTCCAGTTGACATTTCAAAGTATTTTTTCAAATTTTGCCCCGTAACTATTTTTTTGTTTGTATTATATAATACTTAATCAAAATTCTTCCAATGAAAAAATGCAATTCAAAACTCTATTTTATTCATATATATTTTTTACAATCAAGTATCATATAACTAAGAAGAAATAATTAAGGTCAAGTTGCAAGAAAAAGACATACAAAAATCAATTGAACACTTAATGTGGGACGGGAGGTAGTATTAAAGGTATTAAAGTAAATTACACAATTTATATAATCCTACACAAACTTTTAAAATAAAAACCCAGCCTTCACACTATAATCCTTCCGTTTTTCACAACAATTTATATTCAAAACAAATTCTTTATTTATTATTATTGTTGAAGAAACATCATCATAGATATATATAGCAAAAAACATATACAACTAGCTCTAGTTCCTAAAACCGAATGAATGCTGGTACTTACTGCAGATCTTCATTTCAACCTCACATATGCTATAAAATAGAACAGTAGTACATTATGAAAATATACACACAAAGCCTGCTACTTATCCTTAACTCACGGCTCCTCGAGTTCGAAACCATGCTCTTTGAGCTAGAAACCATGCTTCTCGAGCTCGAAACCAAGCTACTTGAACAACCAGAAAAACACGACGAGCCTTCTGAAATCAAACACGAGCTACCAGACCTCCCTGACACGAAAATAACACTCGATTTTTACGCAAGATTCAGATAACCATAACATCCTTGATTCTACTTCATAACCTCGCTAAAAGTACACATCCTCCATTTCATCACTTGGTACATATTCATCTCATTGAGCTCCTTTTTAATGCAATTGAACTAAAAACTCCTTGTTACATCTTAATTTATGCCATGATATATCCGTAAACAAATTGCTATTCAATTTACATTTCACACCTACAATTAGAAGTCATCAGATCACATAGAGCCATAGCTACAAGCTTCTTAAGTATATGGAAATAACTTACCAATAACAGGTAAAATCTGTTTGTAGACGTCCAACTTCTGTACCATAAACTCGATAAATGCAGACACTTAAAGTTAACTTATGAACAAAATCGAGGTGGGTGACTTGTTATTTCTAACACGTCAAATGAGTAGAATTAACCTTTTTATTTCTAACAAGTAGACACCGGAAAAGCGGGTCAACCATCAGCATGCCACCAGCCCCTTGTATCACTATGAAAAATACAAAAAGTGCAAATAAAGTTATGCAATATTTGGGAACTATGAGTCTTTAGATTTGCATATCTAGAAAAAACCATTACATCTTGGGACGTCAATTCAAAATGTATTCAGATATACTGCGTATTTGGAACTGATTATCTTATTACGACAATTTGAAATTGCAATATTCTGATGGTTTTATATCACATGATTGCCTTCAAAACGAACATCCAAACACCCTAAGAAATAATTCAAAATGCACTTGCCATGTTCTATGATTATGCACAGCACAAGAATTTTTGTATCTAAACTCAGCACATTCTTTGTTGATATGAGTGTTCTATAAAAGAAGCACGCCTTGAGTCGTCTTCTGCTTTTATAAAAGATTGATCAGAGACTCAAAGGCTATTAAAATGAACGCAGTTGTTATCCAAACAATAAATAATGAGCACTAATTAACATCCATGCATCACATACACATATCTTCCAAAATAGCATCTTCATCATGCATCTATCTAGGAACAACTATTTTCCGAACCCCGTCACACATAGAAACCAACGGTGGATAAAAAAAAGCCTCTTCAAGTGTACCTGTAAATTGAAAACATCTCTTTCAGCCTTCATATTATAACTATCCAAATATATTAACTTCTGGCCCACAGTCTATACAAATTATTCATTCGACAATTAAAACTAACCGAAGACCATTTCGACCCATGTACTATTGGGAAAAATGTGCACAAGATTAGGGAGTCACGTGTAAACCCATCACGCTGATTTGATGCCATTATAACTTCGCCTAAATTCCTACAAAAACTAATGCACATTTAGCCATTAATTGATGCACAAACACGTGTAAACCGAGATCGGGCTCATTTGATGCACTTATAACTTTGCCTAAATTCCTTAGAAAACTAAGGCAATTTCAGCCTTAATTAATGCACAAAACACGTTTAACGGATATCCAGCAGATTTGATGCACTTAATTTGTTCGCATAAGTTTTCGTCGGCATAATGATGCACATTTCGACCTTACTAAATGCACCAAACTGCCAACACCGAGATCACGCTAATCTAATTTGATGCCTTTATATGTAAACAATTCAACATATATACCACTAAAAATGATGACTTGAAATGATCAATAACATTATAATTTTAATTTTAATATAGGAAATATAATATAATTTGATGCCTTTATATGTGAAATATTTTTTCGTAGGATATTAAAGCTTACATACAGCATATATTAAAAATAGGATTGTTGACAGAAGGTGAAGTGCCTCAAGTTTCAGAGCATTGTTTTGCTAGTGTTGTAACCTGCAACAAGAAGCTAAAATGATCAGTAACATTATAATTATAATGTTAATATAGGAAATATAATATAATAATGTTGCAATAGTTTAGGTGGTATATATGAGCAGCTTCACATGAGCTTACCACCGATGATTTTTCCGAACAATGCTTTTTTATAATCTTGTCTAGGGAAAGTTCAGCTACTGTCAACTGAAGGAGCTTCATCGCTAGCTCTATTGTATGGGACCCTACACCGATAAGTATGTTAAATTCATATCCAGAATCATATTCACCTTGAGATTAAACACGAATATTTCTCTCAAAGGTGAAACCTCCAATATAATCTTACCATCGGTAAATTACACATCTGAGAAGCTAGCACAGTCATTCCTCCAGACTCGTAAAAGATTTGAACCCCATCCTCACGAGCTGCTGTCACCAAGTATAAAAATTCAAAGCATTCTTCAACAAGTGGTGGTCCTAATCTGTAATTTCAGGCAATAAACATCGTAAGATATTACTTGATATGTCTACATAAAAACAGCTACATGCATATGTAAAAATACTTCTTTGTCACAAATAACTATAGATAACAAAACTAAGGCATTAATGCATCTACATATACTTACTCGGTAGAAAGAACTTCTAGTATGAGAGGAATCTTCTTGAACATATCTTCTGAAGAAGCAATATCAGGAAGCCGACAGAATGCAGCTAAAATTGTGATGGATAGCTGTAAAAACGCATCCTGGTTATCTTGCCGTTTCTCAGTCGTGCTTCCTTTCCCCATCCCTACCAGAAAAAAATAAAAATAAATCAAAGAATTAACATACTCATTTGCTCATGTATTCCATATAAAAATAATGATTAGTTAATATAACATATCTTATATTCAAGTCCACAAGCAGTTCCATAGAAGAAAAGACACATTTCAATTTGATGAGTGTCGGTCAGCACTAAACCTCTATGGTGAAGTGCCTCAAAAGTCAAAATTCTGCCTCAAAACATGTTTAAACTGCGATAACGCTGATTTGATGCACTTAAACGCGCATTAGTTTTCATAGGAATATAATGCACATTTAGCCCTTAATTAATGCATAAACACTGCAAATCGAGATCACGCTAATTTTATGTCCTTATATGTAAACAAGTTAACATACATACCACTAAAAATGATGGCTTGAAAAAAAGTCTAACAAGATTTGTGTAGCAAGAGACTTACACATGCCCTTTGACCAAGAGTCTTGCACAGGGGACGGTTACCAAGCTCACGTTATGGTCAGCACAAAGTGCTTTCACCAACTTTATGTGACCTGGTTGGTCACAACTCACAATTCTCAGTCAAAATACAAAGTTGAGCTGCATGCTTCTCAATAACCTTTGCAGCCCCATGAAGTCCACGGACAAGACCACCATGGGCAAGTGATTTTCTTAACATTATAGGTGCAAAAGCATTGAGAAAATGTTTCCATTAGATAAGTACAGAAACTATGTCTGTGTTTGATGGACTTAAAAGATACTTACACGGCCATGTTTTAGTGTTTAAAAGATCTTCACGTGAAACTATTAAAGAAACAAGTAAAACATGTCAGCAAAGAAACAACACATCAAAAGTTGATATGTCATATTCTTACAGAATAGATCACACAAAAATTAAAAACAAGTATACAATTAAGCAACAATGCAGTGTGATAAGTTGTTGTCCATTAAACCTTAGTTGTGGCCTTCATTAAAACATCACAAACCACACATTCCTTTTTATAGCGCACAAAACAATGCTATTTCACGCAACTTACGGATTATGCAACCGTATCACACTTTTCCTATCTTCCTACAAAAATTAATGCACATTTAGACCATTTTTAGTGCGCCCGGTGCCCGTGCCCGCCCAGCCCGCCCGTTTTGCCGCCTCTAGGTGGGAGTTATGGTTCTGATGTGGCCTGGATGGATTCGGTTGATCGGGAGGGGAAAAGTATGAAGAAGAAGCTTGAGAATGAGCTGATTGCTTATAGAGTATGATTTTTTTTGTTGACAGTTAAATATCGTTTATTTTACTGCGAATTTAGGAGGAAATTCAATTAGGAATATTGATTTAGATATCGTGTAGTTGCTGCCTTATTGTGATTAAGTTGAATTATATGAACAGCTATATGCCTATAGAGGTATAGAGTATGATTTGATTATTGTTACGTGTGATTTGATATGATTTTATGAACGTTTACTTTTGTTTATTGACTGTTCGCAGTTGTTTTTTGCTGTGGTTTGATGTTTAAATATCGTGCGAATTTAACTTGTGCTGCGGTGATTTCTTTTAACTTGTGATTTATGTATTTTATTGACAATTAAATATCTTGCCAATTTAGGAGGGAATTCAATTAGGAATATTGATTTAGGAATCGTGTAGCTGCTGCCTTGTGATTTAGTTGAATCATATGAACAGTTATATTATTTTTTTGAGCGTTTAGTTCGTTTTTTGCTGCGATTTTTATCGTTAATTGTGGTTTGACTGAATTTTTTTTCAGTGTTATGCTGATTCTTATGTTTAGGGATGTAGATGAATGGAACTAACACGGACACTGTAATACATGTTTAAGGGGGTGTTTGTTTAAGTGTATTTATGGCTTATTAGCTTATTCGTTTTTTGGGCTTCTATTTCATAAGCCTCAGTTTTCCGGTTTATTTTGAGACTTGTGAGTTTATATAAGTTTTTTCATGATATGATAAACTCGTGTAAGCCCATAAGTATCAAAATAAGCCGGAAAATTGAGGCTTATGAAATATAAGCCCAAAAACAAATAAGCTCACAAGTCCACATAAATACCTCCTAAATTGCAGCTATTGTTAGAGCTTTGTGAATAGTTGTTTGTATGTGTTATGTGCTTATGTTAGTTGTTATGCTTAGGGTTGTATATGTGTTTGTGTTTGTTTAATGATTGCCTGGAACCTTTTTTGTTGTGAATTTAGATGGAAAAGTAACTAGGAACAGTGATATAGGGCTTAGGAATGCTTGCAGAGTATGACTTATTGTTAATTGTGATCTAATTGAGTTATGTGATTTGTTGTTTATATGTGGTTAGGGATGTGAGTGTACCGAGCGAACACGATCACTTAAAAAAAAGGAACTGATATATTTGGCAATGTTAGTTGGTTAAGAAAACAAGCTAGTTTATTCATGTTTGATATTATTTTTCGGAGTGTTTGTTGCTTGTTAGTTTTAGGGATGTAGACAAATGGAATGAACATGAACAGTCGAATAAATGTTTATTGTAAGTTATTGCTGTTAGTTTTGTGATTTGTTGTTTAACTGTGCTATGTTTAGAGAAGTAGACGAATAGAATGAACATGATTATTTAAACGAACGAACTAATTTTTGTATTCATGTTTAAGTAAGTTATTTGTTGTTGTGTCTCTTTGTTCAGTAAGATGTGTAAGGACTATAGATGAATTCATGAATCAATGTAGATGAATAAGCATCATGTATTTGAGATACGTGAGATTCTCTTAATTGCTTATATTTTTATTTGTGCTCATTTTGTTTAAGTATGGCTATTGTATTAGGTATAATATTGAATAATTATGGCAAGAAAGTAAGTGAACTTATGCAAATGAACATAAACACGTGGATTACCAAACATTTCTGAACGAAGGAAATTTTGTTTACGTTGGCATACTTAACTAAACGAACATAACATTTTTCTCATGTTCACGTAAACAATCTTTCAACCAAACTATTCATGAACAGTATACTGATTGTTTGGTTCGTTTTACAACTTCTAGTTAAATCTAGAAGGAAAAATAATTAGGGGTAGTGACTTGTGGATTAGGGAGATGATTGTTTTAGAAGGTTAATTTTGGAAACTAAGGTTTTAGTAAAATGTACTGATATAAATGTGAATTGATATGATATTTTTTATTAAATGTGAGTGGAGTTATAAAAAACTAAGAAGGTGCAAGTTTTGAAGGAATATTTAAGAATTTAGTGGCTTGTAAAAACGTTAGTGCTTTACGGGGTTCATGGTTGTTCTTTGAATTGGAGATTTGTGTTATACTTGCCAAAGGGACTTAATGCTTTTGGGGAACCAGTGGTAAAATTATTGCCGACGATAGGAGATAGAGCATAGTTTGTTTGGATGTTGATGAGAGTTACTTTTAATTTATAACTTCGTGTCTGGAAAGGTTCTCATATTTGGTAGAAATTGCAACTATGTATACAGAGGTTTTGATAGCCTGTTTCTGTGATTAAGATTATGAACACTGAACAAAGAATGTAAACTTTTGTATTTTGATAAAAATATAACCCTCAAAACACAGTGTGATTCAAGCAAATTATATCTTATATATATGATTGAATCGCAAGTTCAACTTGTACTATTTCAGTATATATGAGTTTTTGTGCTGCCATAAATATTGTGTCAAGAGAAATTTAGGACATGATGGTGGGACTTAGCATGACATTATTCTTGCAGTATGATATGGAAGTCTCATTCAGAGAGTGTTTGGAGTTGTGTTTCGGAAGTGATTATCTGATTTTTGTCTTTGCAAAGCGTGAATAATAAGAAAATAGAGTCTGGCAAACCATTAGAAAACAGTTATTATCTGCGTTTATCTAGAAAACAGATATACCAATTGGGAAGCTGTCAGGCTGGTAGAACTCAATTATTTTTTGTTGTTTAATATCTACTTGTATAGTAGATTTTGATAACTCGGTAACAAGTTAATACATGGTTCTTGATGTCTTTATGGTTTACTTGCCCAAAGATATCTTTGGTTATTGGAATTATTAGCGACTTTCTGTTGCTGCATGCTATGATGTTAGCTAACTTCTTTTTTCCTACAGACGAATTTGATTAAAGAGAGCATTAGGATGGGATACAATGACCTCGGAGACTTCTACTACGCTCATGGTGCACTTAAGGATGCATTTGAGAATTATGTTTGCACTCGTGATCATTGCACAACTGCAAAACACTTCATGCATATGTACTTGAATGCTATTTTGGTCAGCATTGAGATGGGTGAGTTTGCACATGTTACAAGTTATGTTAGTGAAGCAGAGCAATACAAGTCTGACCTAGATGCCGTCACAATTGCAAAACTAAATTGTGCTGCTGGACTGGCTCATCTTGAGGCTAAGAATTACAGGCTGGCTGCTCAAAAGGTATAGTTCATAGTAGCCTTCATGGCACCATTTACTTTACTAGGCTTTTCTTCGCCAAATGAATTATTATCGCTGTTATACTTTAGGATACATATAACTTACCTGTCGTTCATATTAGCTTTCATAGCACCATTTACTTTATTAGGCTTTTGTTAGCCAGTGAATTATTATGCCTGAGGTTATAACTTACCTGTCGTTTCTTGTGCTCTCTGTATCTTCTTACCTTTGCTCCAATTAGGGCCAAAACATGCTTGATTGATTAGTCACAATGAAAGGAGAAAATTGCTGATTTGGCATGAAATAATACCTGTGCTGCTTATCAACAGGCATTACAATTTGATACACAACTTTTTATTCTTACAGTTCTTGGACACTGCTCCGGAGTTGGGAAACAATTACTCAGAAGTAATTGCTGCTCAAGATGTTGCAACTGGTGGGCTTTGCGCCCTTGCAAGTTTTGACCGTGTAGAGCTTCAGGTAATATAATCTATAATACTTTATTATTCGACCATCAGATTTACTTGATAAATAATAGTCATTGAATACTCTCATTTGGCAGGCAAAAGTAATTGACAATAGTAAGTTCCTAAACCTCTTATTGTTGGTCCCCGAAGTGAGGAAGCTTATCCATGATTTTTATTACAGGTATGGTTACATTTTATCCTAAAACTGTATCGTGTTTTTGAATATGATTATTGCATCTGATTGTTTTAATGTTATTAACTTATTTTGTAGAACATCAACTTAAGATGTTGTGCCTTGACAATTTTGTATTAACAAAGTAATTTTCCTAATTGCTGCAGGCACTATGCTTCATGTTTAGACTACCTCGGGAATCTTAAAGCAAACCTGCTGCTCGACATTCATTTGCATGACCATGTGGAGATGCTGTATTCTCAGATCCGTAACAATGCACTCATTCGGTATAGTCATGTGGATATGCTGTTTGAGTCTGATCTGAACAAGATGGCTGGTGCTTTTAAAACCACTGTGGCTGGACTACAAAAAGAACTTGAGACTTTGAATACACAGGTATTCTTCGAGCACATCAAACATCTGTAGGGATTCTTTTGTAGACATATGTTGGGGTGCATTGAGAAATTTGATCCGGACATCTTTGTAAATCTCTGTCTTAAAAGGTCTTGTTATCGTATTAACCACCACGGCCTGTTAGGGTTAATATTAAGTTTCACATATATTAACAACTGGCCTGCATCAGCAATCGTGATAGGATTCTTATATGATCTTTGTAGTATATATAAAATAATAAAAGATAAATCATTGTGGTTTTCTGTTCCAAAATTTAGACAGAAAAAAAAGATTATGCATCTTGCTGGCTGTCTGGAAGGGTAAAACTGAACGACGGAAAGTAAATGGATATTAGATTTTGGATAGTCTATTAGAACTATATAAACTTCTTCCCTTTTATCTTATCACAGGCTCAGTTTTGTAGATCACATATATTATAGGTTTAATGCAAATTAGAAATTAGACCATAGGATACCGTCATTTGTTGGATCTTAAGGAATTTAGAGAAAACCAAATTAGGTTAAATACTACTCTATAAGTTTGAAGTTTTTGTGGATTCAAGCAAAGTAAGATCAGATCAAAACGAGATCGTATGATCAGATAGAGATCTTGCAAATATCCTACGTAGGAGCAACACGTTTTTTTCTTTATGGTATCATAAAATTATAAGATCTTAAAATCAAGTTCAAGATCGAGATCTTAGCGACCATGACCTATATACAAAACGAAAGATAAAGTTAATATTTGGCTCTCCCTATAATTACCATTCATGTTTCATTTTGTATAGTTAATTATGTATTCACTATTGATAGCTTATGGGCACTTATGTATATGCACATATAATTTCATCGTGCCCAGGTCTTTTTGGGAGGGCATCTACCTGAACTCTATGAGAAAATACTTGTAGCATCTCCTGTGAAGACTCTCCTTAGATTCCGGAGTGTGTGGCAAGTCATGGAAGCTTTTGATCTCTGACTCTCGTTTTATTAAAAAAAAATTTGAAGCACAACAAAAATGAAAATGGACATAGCAGGATGGGTAGCAGGATGCGTGATATTTTTTATCCATATTGTCCGGAAGATCCTGGTGCACAATACTATCCAAAGCACTATATTATTGTTGGATCTTGCAACGGATTGGTATGTATCACCCGGTTCTTATGAAACCCTAGTATTTAATCCTGCCACTAGAGAAGGGAAGATATTGCCTAATGTTGGGTTACCTCCTCAAGATATGCAGAAAACTTGTTGGGGTTTTGGTTACGGCATAGAGCCCAGTTGAAAATGGTCATAGAGCCCGGTTTTGCCTACGGGCTTAAAGGGGAGGGGACTCTATTCAAAATGGATATAGAGCCGTGTTTGAAAAACGGGCTCTATTTGTGGTTATAGAGCCCTGTTTTCTGCTTTAAAACCTGGCTCTATGTGAACAAAAAAACAAAAAAAAAAAATTTATGAAATAATTCCAGCCATGAACATAGTACTGATTCAAACAAACAAGATCAGTTCACATTACAAGTTTACAACTAGTTTGCTGATACATTGAGCTTGCGTACCCTATGACTACGACTACTCTTGCAAACAATGCATCTAAAAGGATGCAAGCCAACTTTATTAACTACGTAGTACTTGAGCAGAATTGAAAGTAAAAACTACACCATAGACGTCTCTACGTCACATTATCGACACTGCTTTATGAATAACTCGACAAAACAGATGGGTTTTAATAGATTGATGTCGTTTCCTAAATCCTTAGAATTGAGAATCTATCCCCCATATGAGGTTACTTGATGATCTGACTATTACCCGTCCAAATTACAAGCTTACGAACAAACCACGTTGACCACCTGCACAAACTAAAACAAACACACTTTACCGTTCTTTCGAGCTTCAAACATATGAATGGCAGTAAATATTAATAACCATCAAAGTAAGCTGCAATAAAGTAAGTCTAACTTATGTTCTAGTAAATATAAGACCAAATCAAAATCATCACATACTATAAAATTTTTTTTTTTTTTTTTTTATACATACATTTTCTCCTTGTTCAGCTCCATAGCAGTGTAACCCTCAACAGTCGATTAGGCCAATGCACTCTGTCATGTTGCAGAAAAATATAACCCTTAAAACTTCGTGTGTATGTATACATTAATATGACACATATTTTCTAGTAACAAAATACATAACACATTTTTTACACAAGAAAGAAATACATGATAAGAAATAATCCTACCGTGGCCATGGCTGAAGTATTAACTTCTGGAATGGGCCTAGTGATATCACCAATTCCAAGGCTTATCATTTGTTCATCAGGGTATTTTAGCTCATATGCAGCCATTCTTCTACGAATCTGTAATTCTGCCAACACATTTAATGTATCTAAGTCTCATTTCGAAATGAAAAATAACAAGTTCCTTTAACCATGTTTTTATTCAAAGAAATGTGACAGTGATAGTACGCACCTCCAGAAAGATGTAACCAGCTTCAAGTTTAGCAATATTTGTATTGCGGACAACTTGTGTCTTGTAAGCTGCAGAAACAACACAAATAACTCAAAGGGCATTAATCTATAAGCCACTTTGGCTCTGTAACATTGACCGTCACATTAATCTATAAGCTACTTTCATTTTTACCTTTGTGCTATGGAGAAATCTTGCCACTGTGCATTCCGTTAAATAATCCGCAAACGAGTTAAATTACATTTTTTTAAAGAAGCTAAATAATATGCAAATAACAGTCATATAGGAATGATGGTCTAAATATTATTTTAGTTTCTGTTCAAAGATAATTTCTTAATTCCCAGCGAGTATGCTGAATCGTCCTTCGTTAGGGTACATTATTAAAAAAATAATCATCCAGTTGTAACTAATATGTGGTGTTCAAAATATGATTATACATAGCAATGGTATGTTCATTGATAATGAAAACTATTAGCATAAATTCGAAGTTTGTAGCAATCATTAGTTTAAAGTGATGTTTAACTAGAGTGAAAACCGTTAAGAAGCCACCGTACTACGTTTAAGTACTTAACGCCAAAAAACTGTTTAAGCTATAGAATTTGAACGATCACAGAGAGACCTTGATGCATACTCCAATCTAACTGAACCTGTGGTCTATTTAAAAGACAAACATTGATACTTGTGGAGATACGAACGGAAACAACAGTTTCTATACATGATATATGAACGGAGAGGCAATCAACTGATGCTTTTTGAGAACATCATGTTGCTTGCATGTGTTGAAGAAGTAAGCTTTTAATCCATGGTAGTGCACAAGCTGCTACTGCACCCCTGCAAAATGTAACAAATAATCAATAATCTATTAAAAGTTTAAGAATACTCAATAGTGGAAGCAACGCTAGACGTGTTTACTTAATAATGGGTTAAATTGGCTATAACTTTAAGGCTGAGATTCTCCTACAGTGTATGGACAAAAGTAAATATGAACAAAAGATGTTGGCAAGTCAACCAAAACTGGTGCAAACCTTTTGACCTGTTAGTTGTTACAATAACGCGCGCCGAACTCTAGATTGCAAGATTCAAAAGTTTTAAAAATAGCGCAAGTCTTAATATTATAGCTTATCATTCATAATTAATAAAATAAGTATTCATTAAATTCAAAATACAAAATATACGTACTTGCAGAGCTAACCTGGCATGTTTTCTAATTTTTTGACTCCCATTTCGACCAAAACTTAACATAACAGCCTATTTTGACCATAATTGGTTTGGACCTTACTCAAAGATAACAGCTTTGGCCAATAACTCAAGCTCACAAAATTCTAAATAAAAGAGCCACAGATGAAACCTGGACTGGATCATAGGAATGAGAGATTCAAGAAGCTTAAAGACATCGGATGGCTTCAAAAGAGAAACCGAGTATGTAATAACCTTCAAACAAACAAAAACACATACAAATCATACCAATGAGAGAACACAAAGCATATGACACTTTTGAGTTTGGGTAGAAAATCCTTTATCTATACCAAGAAACATATGACAGAATTAGAACTAACTTTCCCTTATGCAAGATGAAGTAGAACAAATCATGTAATAAACAACACAATTAAGCAGCCAAATTACATAAATTGCTTGAATAAGATATTAAATAAACCTCTCTTCAATTATGTCTAAAATTAACCCCAAAATTAACAATAAACAAAGTAAAACATACATAGATTAAGCCTCAAAGTAACAATTAATTACATACATAGATTAATCGTACAACCCAAAAAAGTAAAACAAACATTAACCCTAAAATCAACACACACGTATCTAACCATAAGTTTCAGTTAGAAGTCTTGAGGAACTAAGTGAAGAGATATGACTCATCATTAGTAGTGAAGGCGGTGGTTGAAGGGAGAAGAATAAGGCAGGGTGTGTGATTAAGATGGGGGAAAAGTATTGTGTACTTGTGTTTGATTTTTGTGTACTGAAAAAATTGAAATAATCCCGCTCATAAGAATAAGATGAAATAATCCCGCTCATAAGAATAGAGCCCGGTTGTATATTAAGAAAGAGGGCTTTAAGTTGAGGATGCAATAGAGCCCGGTTATTTAATTAAGAACATGGCTTTATTAGTGAAAAAATGGGAGGAATCACTCATAGAACCCCATTTTATGAAAAACAGGGCTTTATGTAGGGGGCTCTATTTCAGTTTTTGTAGTAGTGGCATCTCCTGTGAAGACTCTCCTTAGATTCCGGAGTGTGTGGCAAGTCATGGAAGCTTTTGATCTCTGACTCTCGTTTTATTAAAAAAAAATTTGAAGCACAACAAAAATGAAAATGGACATAGCAGGATGGGTAGCAGGATGCGTGATATTTTTTATCCAT
>BQNB010032808.1:0-52858 GCA_026074375.1 Tanacetum coccineum
ATGGCCCCCGGTAGGTCCTTCATGACAAGCTTTGAGGATTTCAAAAGCTTCTTGCCCATGCACACACTTTTAAATGATTTGATCCGCACAAGTTCGAAAAAGATAGGGATCGCCCCAGAAATAACGTTTAACGTCCTTGAAAAACTTCTTCTTTTATTAAGTTGTCATTCCTTTGATGATAAAATTCATCGCATGGAAATTTACATAGTCCGCAAACCATGGGGTACTTTCAATAGAAATAACTCCAAGAGTTTCTAAAGGAAAATGTTCATTTATGTCCTTGTTTTCTAACACATCCTTATGAGGATTCTCAAGTCTAGATAAATGATCTGCCGCGAGGTTCTCACTTCCTTTTTTTATCACGGATGGTAATATCAAATTCTTGTAGGAGAAGAACCCATAGGAATAACCTCGACTTTAGCACGATCAACACTCAATTCCCGACTTTGAAATTTTATGTCCTAACATAATTCCTTCTCTACACATAAAGTGGCACTTCTCCCAATTAAGAACTGATCCAGACGACCCCTGTATAAACTCTTGAGTTTGAAAATAAAGTGGAAAAAAATGGGCTTTTTAGATATAACTATATATAAGCCAAGATCACACTTGAAACAAATCAAGGTGCAGTGTTACATAAGCAACCGCACCAATCGAGAAATCCTTGCATCACACATAGTTCGAGAACGGTAGGTTCCAATCCGGACAACTACGATTGGAGCTTCGTCAGCATCTTTTAAGAGTCCTGAAAACTCAATACAATCCTTAAGAAAAACAAACGTGTTTCCTTCTCCAGCAGTAGTCATTGGTCTAGCAAACTATTAGAAAAGTCTTGGATAAATCGTCGGTAAAATCTTGCATGACCTAAGAAACTCCTAACACCTTTAACGGTAGTCGGGTGAGGTAGCTTAGTGATAACATCGACTTTAGCACGATCAGCCTCAATTCTCGACTTTGAAATTTTATGTCCTAACACAATTCCTTCTCTACACATAAAGTGGCACTTCTCCCAATTAAGAACTAACATTCGGTCTTCACAACCGTTTTAGCATCTTTCTAAATGGATAGCATGAATCTAAAACTATCCTCAAAAACCAAGAAATCATCCATAAAACAACTTCCTAGTCTTTTCGACTATCATCATGAATATGGCGATCATACGACCTTTGAAGAAGATACCGGACATTACACAAGCCAAAATGGCATGCCCGGACGCGAAAGTTCCAACGGCATGGTGAAAGGAGTTTTCTCCTGGTCTTGGGATGCTATTGGTATTTGGAAATACCCTGAAAATCCATCTAGAAAACAATAAAACTCATTCCCGGCTAATCTTTCTATCATTTGATCCATAAACGGCAATGGAAAATGATCTTTTTGAGTTGCTTCATTTAACTTCCTATAGTCGATACAAACTCTCCAACCGGTAACTAAACGTGTCAGAATTAATTCATTCTCTTCATTAGCAACAAACGTGTTATTTCCAGGCCTTTCTGGAACACAATGCACTAGACTAACCCATGGGCTGTCAGAGATCGGGTGAATCATTCCGGCATCAAGAAGTTTTAGGACCTCTTTTTTTATTACCTCGTGAATTTTTGGGTTAACCCGTCTTTGACTTTGAACCGTAGGTTTATAATCATCCTCCATTCAAGATTTTGTGTGTACAAAAACGAGGGTCGATACCCTTGATGTCGGTGATTTTCCAAGCAATGGCCCTTTTATGAGATTTAAGCACCTTTAAGAGAGCAATCTTTTTCATGCCTTTTTTAAACCTTTTACAATAATCACTGGTAACTTGTCGTTTTCTTCCAAGAAAGTATATTCTAAGTGGGACGGTAAATCTTTTAACTCTAATTCCGGAGGCTCTTCAATTGAAGATTTTGCCTCAGTCACTTCACTTTGTTTAAGGTCCATCAGAGGAAGTTAAAACGGGTCATTATTTTATAGTTTTTCGATCAAACAAATATCTTCCTCCGGATTGCAATCGGCATGATCAATTTCCGGTGAAATCGAGTCATCCTTAAGATAAGCTTCAATTTCTTCCAAAATGAATTCGGAAGTAAACGGCTCAGACGTCGGGGTGGGATTTCCATCCGAAGAATTAGAAAATCCTAGCAATTCTGGAGCATACTCCTCACAAACTGCATCAATAAGGTCAATTCGGTTTACCGACTTGGTCATAGCTCGCGTTTAATTAACAAGATATTTATAAGATATTTATTAGATATTTATAAGATATTTATTAGATATTTATCTAAAATATCTTTTAGATATTTTCCTTAACTTAACTAGAGTTTCTTAACCTTAGTTAAGCCCTATATAAAGGCTTAACTAGTAAGAAAAACATACAAAAACACATTCTAAGGTGTAAAACACAAAAATCTCCTCCTCTCCCATTTCTCTCTATACAGGTCGCACGCTCAAAACACCCACTGTACACAATCCATCACAAATTTTTCTACCACTATACAAGCATACACACATCATTCCTAAGACCTTCTATAGTGTTTACAAGCATTGGTTCACCATAGATTGGCAAGTATTAGGAGGCACAGATTGAAGATTATGGTTTCAAAACCTAATCTAGGGTTTCCATGGTGCAAGATTGTGTTGTTGATCTAGACCAAAGGGTTGGATTTGTTTGGACTCATCATACTACAAATCATCAAGGGTACTAAGAACTTCATTATGTATTCATACTTAAGATTTTATGTGTTCATAAATATTTTATTTATCTAAATCAACATTTAGGGGTTTCTTCTTTAATATAATGGGTTTTGATATAAAAGTGAGATAGAACACTTGTTATCGATTGAAAAATCTTGGAACAAAACATAGACCTAAGGCCAAATAATGTAAGACATAAGAATATAAGGGTTTTCCAATGGTTTTGTAACAAAGTGGTAAAAGCTAAAAGTCCTAAAAACAATTTTTAAAACACATTTTGAGAAAAATATCTAAGGCCTGTTTGTAATTCGAAATTACATATATGTTGTATGATTTTATAAATACTACATTCACAAGATAGGAACAGGGTCATCAGAACTCGAAAAACCGATTATAACAAAAGATAACGATATTTACAAGTTTACGATAGTTAATACTTTTATAAAACAATTTTTATAAAAAGTACTATTCATTACAGAAACTTATACTTTATAAACATCAATAATATGATAAAACTTTCAATTACAAGAACGTGCTCGAAAATCACTAAAATCGGAGTTAAAACGAATAAGTTATGACGATTATACGATTAAGCAAACAACATTTTATATAAATTAATTACTATTCATGAATAGTAAAAGTACTATTCATCAGCAGATTTTTAACTTTTAAAAATACGAATTATTTGATACACCCTTTCAAATACGAAAGCGTGAACGAAGGAAACGTACACAACGGGTTTAAAACGAGAAAGTTACACACTATTTTCTAACTTGTGCACTATTTCCTGAGGTGAATAGTGTTGGTTCGTTTTTAATAAAACTTTTTGCAAAACTTTATGGAATCATTTAAATAATATTTATAATTAGTTTAGACTTTATAAATATTATTTTACAAAGGCGATTAAACCATTTAACGATTATACGGAGTTAAATACATGGTATTTAATTATCAAATACAATTTGACATAAAATTCAGAACACAAACGCAACTAGATGGTGATGTAGCTATATAGAAATATATATGTGTTATAGTTACCAAAGTGCTATATTACTAGGGAATTTCATAATGAGGCCTCTTCGGATGGCGTTTCAACGAGTTGTTGGATTTACGATTTAAAGTGTCCTAACTCCTCTGTACTGTCATGGCATGACCTCTTTAATTATGATAGCCCGAACGATAGTAACAATTAACAACTATAAGATTATGATTCAATGTTCTTAATTAAAGTACTTGGGTACTTATACGACCCTATATTACTTATGTTGCTTTCGGATATTTCCGTGATACATTTTCTGCCATTTACCTGATTATTTCGTCACTTCACTCCTAAGGTGAGATTCATAGCCTCGCTTTTACTTATTTACATTGCTTTATAAAACCCGCGAGGGATACATCCTTGTACAAACTCTTTACGATACGCGTTTATCTTATAAACAATGTATTACCTTTTAAATACTTTGTGAGTTCTAGTCTCGCATGTTCAATCTTTTCATTGTTTATAACCCGCGAGGGGAATACATGATCGTTTACAAACTTGTATATTTTACTACAGTACAATTACCTTTCAATACTTTGTGAGTTCATAGCCTCTTTTTACACTAAATTGATTTTCAAACTCTACGGGGTGAATACATTGCTTGTTTTTACTATTGTACACAATGTTTTCTAAGTGTTTCAAATTGTTTTTAAATCGTATGCTATCCAATTACTGCCTGAATATATTGGCCCCCTTATGTTACCACTATTTGCCAATTTAAGTCCCATACTATATCATGAACCGTCAATTTCTATGGAGTGACGCAGAGTGTTTTTGGATAGACTATCGGGCTGACAATCCCACCTGGAATTTCTGTCACAATTGACCATGGTGCATTTAACATTGAGAATACTTTAGGTTGTTGGCAAGCATCGATAACATTTGGGGCACAAACTAGTTAAGGCTTCGGGGTCATGAGCTTAGTGCAATAATACAAAGTGTTGGACATGATGAATGTGTTTCTCTTGTCTACCTTACCTAATTTGGACTATGGAATACGTACATAGTCGTTATTACTTTGTTTTGGAACTTCGGGATACGTAACTTAGTCACCATTTACTTCGATCTTGTGTCCACTACTGAACATTACTAATTTATTAAATCACTACTTGGATTTCGGAAATAACACTTTTAAATGTTTTGTAACGCTATTTTCTTCTGAAATATTTCTTAAATTATTTCAATACGGCTTTTACTTAACCTATGAATTCACCAACATTATTGTTGACGTTTTAGCATGTATTTTCAGGTTACTATTTTGCTAGTGGAGCATTGGGAGCATTCGAGTCGCGCGGATATATATTTTTGAAGGCTTAATAACTTGAGTACCATTCGATAACGTTTTTAAACAAAATGTTTCTATTGCATTATAAATGGGATCCTTTGTAAACTCTGATTTTAATATATCAAATGTGAAATTTATCTTAAAACGTCTCTTTTGAGGTCGTTTTCTGTGACTTGTGTGTATGAACTATGAAGTAGCACCCTATTGTTACCATTCCGCTGCGACCAGATTTTGGGGGTGTTACAGATTGGTATCAGAGCTGAAGTCATAGAGAACTAGGTCGTTTTCAAAACCTAGACTATGACCATGTTTTTCAAAATATAGAGTCCCCCCTCTCCTAGTTTATCGATATCCGTGCCGCATGCTCCTCAGGTAACTTATAACCTCTTTTGCATCCCTACTACTATTACATGGATAATGATATTTAAACTAAGACTATGATTTCCGTCCTCTTTACGTCTATCATAAGACGTCTTACGATTGTACCTTATATCGGTCAGTTATATAAATATTGATCACTCTGATTTTTGTGTACTTCCTGATTTCTCATTTTACTCCCTTGAGCGTCAATGCTGGTATTATATAAGAATACCTATACCTATGGACTATTTTCTTTTTGATCTATTACGATTTACTTCGAACTTTTCGCACTTTAAGCTGTCACCTCAACGTGTCACCCTTGGACACCTACCTTTTAAAACACGACTCTTTACTTCAGATTGTTTGATTAAATAGTTCTTTACGTTCATTTTCTTTGACTACTTCTGCGTTTGTTCGGATATTCTTTATACTTGTTATGACCTATCGCTTTACAAACAATCTCGATGTCAACCTATAGACCATTTTGTTGTCACCCTATGAGCTACTTCACTTACTTTAATTGACTATTTCTATTCGTTATAAAAACTATTTGATACATTTTCCTACAATCACACTATTTTGACGAAAATGAGCAGTACATCATTGGACCTAATATTACAGAGCTTAATCACCTAGTATATTTGGTCATAACTGATTACCTATGCAGTCAGGAAAGACCAGTCATGCTGAGAGTAAAATCACCTTAAAACCACACTCTCATCAACACAATTTCGAATGAAAAATCCGCATCTTTCTCCAAACCCGTACCTTCGTCAAGTGTCGCAACTTGAGCCTTGAGGACAAGGCTCATTTAACGGAAGGACTGTAACATCCGTATTTTCAGGTCATTTTCGACGTCATCTATTTTACGAGTTTTCGTGAGTGAGTGTCGACATTTAACATTTATTTGTCGATAATAAATATTTTCGTATTTATTATGAAAATTTTGGAAAAGATTGGGTTACTTTTTATTTTTTTGACGTTCCGCGAGTCGACATTTGACCGCGCGTTCGTTAATCGTTTCGAGCATCGTAAAAATTTACGACATGTCTCGCTATTATTCTTATGATCATAAAATATCATTTTATGAACCGTGGTCATCCCTTTGTTTCCTCAACTTGGTCATAGCTCAGCATTTAATTAACAAGGATATTTATAAATATTTAGTAGATATTATAAAGATAATTTAATAGATATTTATCTAAATTATCTTTTAGATATTTTCCTTTAACTTAACCCTAGTTAACGTAAACTAGTTCTACCTTAGTTAAGCCCTATATAAAGGCTTAACTAGTAAGAAAACATACAAAACACATTCCTAAGTGTAAAACACAAAAATCTCTCCCATTTCTCTCTATACATGCCACGGCTCAAGAACACCCCTTTACACAATCCATACAAATTTTTCTACCACTTATACAAGCATACACACATCATTCCTAAGACCTTCTAAGGTGTTTACAAGCATTGGTTAACCATTTGCAAGTATTGGAGCAAAGATTGGAAGATTATGGTTTCAAACCTAATCTAGGGTTTCCATTGGTGCAAGCTTGTGTTTTTGATCTAACCAAGGGTTTGGATTTGTTTGGTCATCATACTCAGGTCATCAAGGTAACTAAGACCTTATGTATTCATACTTATGATTATGTGTTCATATATTTATTTAGCAAATCAACCATTATGGTTTCTTGTAATGGGTTTGATTAAAGTGCGATTAGAACACTTGTTATCATGACATCTTGGACAAACATGACTAATGGACCTAATATATGTAAGCCTATAAGATATTTCAATGTCTAATTTTGAAACAAAGTGGTAAAGCTAAAAAGTCCTGAAACAAGTTTAAAACACATTTTGAAAAATATCTTAAGAGGGCTGTTTTGTAATTCGAAAAATTACATAGATGTTTTATGATTTTATAAAATACTAACATGGCATCACAAGGATCGAGGGGTCATAAAGAACTCGAAAAACCGATTAATAACGAAGAAGATACGCTATTTACAAGTTTACGATAGTTAATACTTTTATAAAACAATTTTTAAAAAAGTACTATTCATTACAGAAACTTATACTTTATAAACATCAATAAAAATGATAAAACATTCCAAATACAGAACGGCCGAAAGAATCACTAAAATCGGAGTTAAAACGAATACGTTTTATGACGATTATACATTAAGCTAATTAATTTAATAAATTATTACTATTCATGAATAGTAAAAGTACTATTCATCAGCAGATTTTAACTTTTTAAAAATACGATTATTTGATACATCTTTCAAATACGAAAGCGTGAACGAAGGAAACGTACACAACGGGTTTAAAACGAGAAAGTTACACACTATTTTCTAACTTGTGCACTATTTCCTGAGGTGAATAGTGTTGGTTCCGTTAGTTTCTTTGGATTTATTCAGAGAACTATAAGTCGTTTAAGGCTCATTGAGATCCTGTTGATAAGGACCTACAAAAAGTACTATTCACCACAGAAACTTATACTTTATAAACATCCATAATATGATAAAACTTTCAATTACGAGAACGTGCTCGAAAGAATCGCTGAAAACGGAGCCATAACGAATAAGATACGACTAAAACGGGTTTTTCGTAATTAAAACCCTAAAACGACAAACGAGCTGTTGTGAACAGTAATTTTACTATTCATCGCAGAATCTTAAAAACTTGAAAATGTAATATTTTGATCGCTCGTCTTACTACGAAGACGTGGACGTAAGAAACGCGAGCAACGGGCTTAAAACGACCAAATTAGGTCATTTTTACGAAAAGTATATTTATAAACGTTTTCACTTTATAAATATTATTTTACTAAAACGATTAGTCGGTGATTATGCTATATAGAATATTGAGTGGTTATCAAAGTGCTATATTACTAGGGAGTTTCATAATGAGGCCTCTTCGGATGGCGTATCGACGATGTTGTTGGATTTACGATTTAAAGTATCCTAACTCCTCGAACGTCATGTCATGACCTCTTTAATTATGATAGCCCGAACGATAGCACGACGTAACTACTATAAGATTATATTGAATGTTATAAATTGAAGTACTCGGTACTTATTCGACCTTAATTTAAATAGGTTGCATCGCACGTTTTGCGTGACATTTTATCTGTGATTATTGGACTATCAGTACTCAAGGTGAGTTCATAGCCCCCTTTTTACTACTTAATTGTTTTACAAACTCTAAGGGGTGAATTACATTGCTTATTTTACTATTGGACACAAGTGTTTTTCTAAGTGTTTTCAAAGTGTTTTAAACTGTATGCTATCCAGATTACTGCCTGAATATTATTGCCTAAGTTACCACTATTGCCAATTAAGTCCCTACTATATCATGAACCGTCAATTGCTATTGTAGTGAGCGCGAGTGTTGTGGATAGATCTATCGGGACTGACAATCCCCACCTGGAATTTCTGGTCACAAGTTGACCATGGTGCATTTAACATTGAGAATACTTTTAGGTTGTTGGCAAGCATCCTATACATTTGGGGCACAAACTAGTTAAGGCTTCGGGGTCATGAGCTTAGTGCAATAATACTTATATACTTAGACTTGATGAATGTGTTTCTCTTGTCTACATTACTTGTTTTGGACTTCGGAATATGTACTTAGTCCACCATTACTTCGATCTTGTGGTCCACTACTAAACATTACTTGATTTACTGAATCACTACTTGGATTTCGGAAATAACACTTTGAAATACTGTAACGCTACTTTTCTTACAAAGACATTTCTTAAATTATTTCAACACTGCTTTTACTTAAACCTATGAATTCACCAACTTTATGTTGACCGTTTTAGCATGTATTTTCAGGTTACTATTTTGCTAGTGGAGCATTGGGAGCATTCGAGTCGCGCGGATATATATATTTTTGAACGCTTAATAATTTGAGTACCATTAAATAATTTGTAAACTCTGATTTTAATATAACAAATGTGAAATTTATCTTAAAACGTCTCTTTTGAGGTCGTTTTCCGTGACTTGTGTTTTGTTCCCTGAAGTAGCACCCCAAATGTTACCATTCCGCTGCGTTGTTCTGATTTTTGGGGGGTGTTACAAATTTTCTGTCTCTGACTATCTCTATGCCGAGAATCATCTTTGCTTCACCGAGATCCTTCATCTCAAATTCACTTTTCAATCGAGTCTTTAACTTTTCAATCTCGTCTAGACTTTGAGAAGCTATCAACATATCATCTACATATAGAAGATATATGAAGGACCCATCTTGTAGCCTTTTCAAATACACACAATGGTCGTATTTGCTTCTTGTGTACTTCGACTCCATCATAAACTTATCAAATCATTTATACCACTACCTTAGGGATTGCTTCAACCCGTACACCAATTTATGAAGCTTACATACTTCATGCGCTTCTCCAGCAACTTTGAATCCTTCTGGCTGAACCATATAGATTTCCTCTTCCAAGTCTCCATGTAGAAATGCAGTCTTCACATCCATCTGAACTAGTTCCAAATCCAAGTGTGCTACCAAAGCCAACAAAATTCTAATAGATGAATGTTTTACCACTGGAGAAAAAACTTCATTATAATCAATTCCCTCTTTCTGAGCGTAGCCTTTAGCTACCAATCTTGCTTTGTAGCGAACATCATCTTGGCCAGGAAATCCTTCTTTCTTTGCATACACCCATTTGCATCCAATTGCCTTCTTCCCTTCTGGGAGGTTGGTTAACTCCCATGTCTGATTCTTCTGAAGAGACTGCATTTCTTCGCTTATGGCAATCCTCTACTTCTCGTTCTCTGAGTCTCGAACCGCTTTAGAGTAAGTAGTAGGAACATCATCACCTGCAATTGAAGATGCACAAGCCACCGTATCGTTAAGGCGAGCAGGCCTTTTAGTGTTTCTTTTTGGCTTGCTAGTAGCAATTGATTCATGTTGTTGCTGTCGAGGTTCTTCGGCTTGAACCTCCTCTTCTTCATAATCTCCTTCTACCATAGGAGAATTATCATCGGTTTCTCTATCAGCCGGTACAATTATTCTTTCAAACTCTACCTTTTTGGGAGTTCCATCTAACTGCTCAACATTCACCTTTTTCAACATGGCAGATTCATTAAAGATGACATCCCTGCTAAAGATCGTCTTCTTTGTCTCTGGACACCATAAGCGATAGCCTTTGATTTCAGAGTTGATCCCCATAGATAATGCTTTCTTTGCTCTAGGATCCAGCTTTGATTCCTTCGCATGATAATATGCAACGGAACCAAATACATGTAAGGAATCATAATCTGAGGCATGTTTTCCATACCATTTCTCAAATGGTGTTTTCCCATCAATAACAGTTGATGGCAAACAATTAACGAGGTGACACACATACGTCACAGCTTCAGCCCAAAATTCTTTACCCAACCCAGCATTGGATAACATACACCAAACTTTCTCTAGCAAGGTTTGGTTCATGCGTTCAGCCACCCCATTCTGTTGTGGTGTATGTCTGACAGTGAAATGCCTGATGATGCCTTCATCTTTATAAAACTTTGTGAAAATATTATTTTTATACTCTCCGCCATTATCTGCTCAGAGATGTTTGATCTTTCTACACGTCTAAGTTTCCATAATCTTTTTCCACTTGATGAACACTCCTAGCACTTCATCCTTTGTCTTTAGCGTGTACACCCATACTCTTCGAGAAAAGTCATCAACAAAGGTCACATAGTAGTGTATCCATCCTAGAGATCTTGTCTTTGAGGGACCTCACACATCAGAGTGGACATAATCCAAGATACCTTGTGTCTTGTGGATAGTTGTCCTAAATTTCACCCTTGTCATCTTCCCGTTGATGCAATGCTCACAGAGATCCAACTTACAAGAACTAAGTCCTTTTAATAATCCTTGCTTTATGAGCAAATTCAAGGATTTTTCTCTTGCATGTCCTAACCGCATATGCCATGAATTTCTATCACCATCAGTAACAACTGCTACAGTTCCAACAACCGTTCTACCCTTATAGTGATATGTGTTGTTTATTTTACGAATACCCTTCATTACTATAAGTACGCCAGAGATGATCTTCATAACCCCATCCTTTGCTCTTACTTCGAACCCTTTAGATTCTAAGTTACCAACAGAAATGATATTCTTCTTCAACTTTGGCGAATAACGAACACCTTTCAAGGTCACAATTATTCCGTCTTCATTCTGCAATCGAACGGAACCAATACCATGAGTAGCGAGGGGAGTTTCTTCTGCTGTATAAACAACTTCCTCATGCTCTTCAAAATTACTAAACCACTCTCGATGTGGTGTAATATGATGGCTACATGAGGAATCCAATAGTCATATCTCAGAAGCATTTCTACTTGACGATGTTGCAAGTGAGAGATCTGATTCTTCATCGTCACACTTGGTTACATTCGCCTCCGCTACAGCTTTCTCTTTGTAATGATTGTCCTTGGTTTTCAACCTTGGACAATCTCTTTTCTAATGATGGGTGCTCTTTAGCAGTAGGTTTAGGGTTTTTAGGCTTAGGGATATAAACTTGTTTATCCTTTCCTTTGCCATTAGCTTTACCCTTACCTTTAGCTTTAAGCGATTTATTATTGGCTTTCTGGATTTTATCACTTTTAATCATCATTACTTGTGGTGTTTCAGCCTTTTTAGGTAAACCTTTTTCATACTCAATGAGCATAACATGCAGTTCACCAATTGTCTTCCCCATGTTATGCATATTGTAATTTCTCACAAATCCAACAAATTTTTTAGTGAGGCCATTTAAGATAAGACCAACAGTAAGATCTTGTGGTAATACATAACCAAGACGTTCCAGTTGGTCTACATATCCTTTCATCTGTAGAACATATGCAGCAACTGGTTTACCCTCCTCTTGTTTGCAAGCATGGAAAGTTTGGATTAGGTCAAACCTCTCCACTCCAGCTTGTTTCTCAAACATAGATTTTAGCTCCTAAAGCATCTCATAAGGTGCATAGTTTTCAAATTGTCTCTGAAGCTTAGGAGTCATACTTCCAAGCATAAGACAAGCTACCTTATTATGAGCATCATATACTGCATTCCAATCCGCCAGCACATTTGCTGCGGAATCAGCTGCATGAGCAGGGGGAATAGGCTGTTCAATGACAAACATTTTCTTTTCAACTCTCAAGACTAACTTAAGTTGACGAAACCAGTCATTAAAATTATTTCCAGAAAGTTTTTCTCTTTCAAACATCGACCTGAAAGCCGAATGGTTTATGTTTTGAATAGGTAGTGCCATCTACAAAACATAAAAGTTCAAGTATTTAGTATTTTTGATAATACTCTTTGAAGAAAATTAACTACCCATGTTTAATCATATAAACAATTAATTTTCTAAAGGCTAGGACTCTACATGACATACCACCACCACATCAGTTGATCTGCTAGTGATGGTGTATTCAAAAGGTAATTGACGATCAATAATTGCCACCGGTGCAATTCCTAGAACCTTATGGGACTTACTTTATTACAATAATATACTAGTAAGCATGTTTCATCCTATATATGTAACACCAACGTCTCATGAAAAGGTGTATAATCGCCTTGGGATTAAAATCTACATATGTCTCATGCATAGTAAAAAGCATCTGCAAGTGTTCTTACAAATTGGATGACAATAACTTATTTAATAAAGGGTATTATATTTGTCGTGACAAATATGTACGAAGAAGCATGCATACATCTTCGTATCATAGAAATAAAACTTATTTTAAATTAAAAGGGTTATTAGATTTGTCCGTGGTTGGTTTGACAAATATGTTACGAAGAGCATTTTGCATACTATCTTTCGTCTCATAGATTTTAATAAAATCTTTATTCCATTAAGTTATTAATTACTAGGGTATCACGTATATTTTCTATACATCTATGTATAAATTAGTTGTTACATTTTAAAAATTGCATGATTCAACGTACGGGTTATCAAATCTTTTAAAGATTTTATATTTTATCGCGGGGAAGGGAGGAAAAGATTTTTTTTAAAGTTTTTTTATTTTTTAAAGAATGGTTTTTTATAATTAATTTATAAAAAAAATAAAAAAACCATATTCAAACCCTAGACCATTCGAGGACTTCCGAAATAAATAAAAACTTGAGTATGAAGGTTAAGGGGGAAAACTACAATCGTTAGAGTCATGTTATTTAGGGGTAATGTGTTTTATATATATTTTTAAAATTACAAGACCAAAGCTTGATGAGGTCTCACCGGACCGAAAACCCGACCCGAACCCGCGCAACCTTATCCTTGCAACTAAGTAGTACTTTTTCAAATTACGTCAGTGATAAAAATTAAATCTTGTACTTGAAAAACACATTATGAACTATAAAATAGTCCATAATAAATCTGATTTCATAATTATTAGTTATGTTTATATTTATTTTTTTGAAAAACCCTTTTTACTTTCTCTCAAGTCCAAACTTAAAACAAAAACAATATAAACATAAAACTAATACACATAACACTTATTCAAAAATAACACTTAACAATTAAGTCATGCAAATGTCAATATGATCTTAATTATCTAATAATTAAAACATATATATATATTCATATAAGGCTCCTTCGTCCAATGACTCCGGCCACATCCATCGATATAATCGATTCCTTGCGTTAGCAAATATACAATATAACCACATAGCACATAAAAATTTATACTCAACTCTAGTGCCCTATATATTTAAGACATAGCCAGGTCTTTCCTAGCCTTTTAAAGTTCGTAGGATCTTACAAATCAAATTTAATGTCTATTGTATTAATTCTTGATCATATATTTGCATTAAAAGCTTTAACAATTAACAAGCATTATTATCACATATCTCTCCATGATAATTGCATGTATTTATCATTGATGCCGATATTAACAATTAATAAACATTAAATACCAATCAATTAGCAATTTAAACACATCAAGTTTTATTTTAGTCTTAAAAAATTTTCATACAACCATGAATTCGTCTCTAATTTAATTTTATAACTAAACATAATTTAAGATTTTGAATTCTTGATGCACAAAGATCGAATCTTGATGCACAAAGATCGAAAAAATTCTTTGATGCATAAAAACGGCCCAAAAAGGGGCTTTTAGAAAAATTTTAATCAAGAACCTAATTTTTTTGTCAAATTTTATACTTTGTTAATACGATACATTTTACTTGATGGCCTTCGTGATTGATGCCACTGTGTTTTGGGGTTTTTATAACTTTAACCATTTTAAAACATGAGTTACGCGTAGCGGATAAAAGATTATAACAGTATTAGATTCATAATTAAACAAGATAAGAGAATTAGAAGATTGTGTCTGTGTACCTTTTAGCAATAAATGTTACCACCGTTTGGAAATATACGCGTATGTATAACACCTTGCGAAACACGAGGATCATATATAATCCCTATAGTTGAACAAATTCTGAGAGATGTTTCTTAGCAAACAATGTGGCATTGCTTAAGGTAGAGTACTAGTGTGTTTTTTTAGCAAACGACCACCTTCGTCTTTGATTCCATCAACACACGAGACACCTTCTTTTATGTTTGATCGCAACACAAAACCCTAGAGGGTTGTTCGTTCGATCGCACGACAAGGGAAGGAGAAAACCAAAACCCTTGGTGGGTTTTGGAATCAGTCGAACACAAGGAGAGAACCAAAGGGATTTTAGGGTTTAGGTTTTTTCAAGTTAAATAGAAAACAATGAAACAAAACCCCTATTTATAACCCTCATTACTTGGCATGTAAGAAATCAATCCTAATCCCCATATGATTGGGTTTCGGCTGACTAAAGGAAACAAGGGGCCAAACCACAATTTTCCTTTTCTCGGCTTTACATATTAGTCCTTTAACTTTTAACGACTAATGTTAATTCTTGTTAAACTTTTAACGATCATTTGTTAAACACTAATATATTACATTAATATATTAATCATTGTTCTACATATTAACGTGTACGTCTCCGTAGGCTCGAATAGATTTCCGAACATATATAATTTATACTTGGACATATTCCAACAAAAGAAGGATCTCTTCTCAAATCCTTTAAAAAGGTTCAATGGTCAAGAGGTACATCTGATATGAACTATTCATTACTGTCATTTCGAAACCTTTTTAAACATAATTATTTCTAAATTAGTTCTTATTTGGTACTTACTTGTATATGTATTGATTAATTGATAGGGGTATGCTGTTGATAATAATGGGAAGAAATCTTTGATGTTCTCAGCAAGACGCGCAATAAGAAGTGACAAGCTGTCTTTTAAGTCTTCACCTGAATCAAGGTTCTTTTTCTATTTTCATGTCAGTTTTCTACAAGTTTATATCTTTGGCATATACGTGTAGTAGTGCACCCTCTACTAAAGTACGAGTAACTGTTAAACAAGAGCTTCAAACTTTAGTTTGCTATCCTAATACCCATCTTAGACTGGTTTGCAACCACTTACAGATTTGGGTCTCTTGATGTTCATCCCAAAATTTGGGTACTTATTTGCAGAAACAACCGATGCCAGAGACGTCGTGTTTATAAATAGACATACCCGAATCTGTATATTATTTATGAGTATTTCTCTTGCACCGTCTGAATTTTAGTAAGTTTAAAAGTTATAACATTCAAGTCATGCTATCCTTTAGTGCATTCCCAGTAGAAAAGGTTTCCTAAAAAATACAGTCAATAAAAAAACTATATTCAACCCCTCTGAAATGCAAAGTTTTGAAGAAAAAAGGTTGCTTATTCGCCTCCAACTTACTGACAAAAAAATCATGTATTTTGGCCAATTTACATTTATGATGAAAAGGTAAATGTTGGGTTTAAAAGACTTCAAGATGATGCTTAGAGTTAGTACTGCTCAGGTATATATTATTACTGTCAAGCATGACTTAGTACTGTTGGTGATATTAATGAAAATTATACTAAGTAGTTAGTACTGGTAGTATAAAGTTACTACTGCTAGTTACTACTGTTAGTATATACTAATGCTGTTAGTATAGAGTTACTACTGTCAGTGAAAGTTAAGACTGCTCAGTGATGAAGACTGAAAATATACTAAGTAGTTACTACTGCTAGTACAAATGTTAGTACTGCTAGAGTAAACTTCTAAGTAGTTAATGCTGCTTGTGCTCAGTTACAACTGCTGAGTAATTACAACTACTTGAAGGATCAATGTTGACAAAGATGAGATCAAAGATGTATCAAAGAAGAGATAAAGATTGATTGGAGAACAAGAGTACTTACGAAGACAAGTATTAAGTTATTTTTGTAAAAGATATGTATAACTTTTTTGTTTAAAAGATCATGATAACTTAGGAAAGTATTGTAAGCCTTGTAGGACTCCTTGGTGTAATATAAGGAGGGTCATAGGGTATTAGATTGTTCATACAATATCTGTCTTCTCATAGTATTTCATAGCTTCATAGTTTGTAATCTCACTAACCACTGTCTAAGAGTGTTCGTATTAATATATTGGAGCTTATTGTTTTGGTTATACTTTCTGTGTGTCAAACATACTTTACTATTATTCTTCTTAGTGATATAAACTAGATTCCGCATAGTTTATATCATTCACTCATAGTTTCATTCTTAGTACCTTTGGATTTATCCAAGGATACTAAACCTTACATCAAGCTAAGGAGTTAAGAAATCTTGGTTCTAGTTGGGGATAACAAGTGTTCAGAGCTTGTGTGAAGCTTATGAATAGAAGAAATAAAGAGTAGAATACTAGATCAATTTCTTTGTGTTTAAGATGGAGGCGGATAACTATACTACCACTCTGAGTACTAGACTTCCTATCCTCAAACCTAGGGGACTATGTATCTGGTTTTATGAGGATAGTACAATACTTTCTCATGATGATTACCTCCATATGGAAAGTAGTTTAAAAAAAAAGAATGGTAACAAAGTGGTAAAGAAAACTATTAGAAACGTTGAGCCAGGATATGAACCTACTTTACAAAAGAAAAGCTTACAATGAAGAATGAGATAAAAAGGCCAGAGCAACTCTGTTGATGGCACTTCCCAATATAAGGATTCAACTGAAGTTCCTTCATACAAGATGCAAAAGTGAGTAATGGAGTCATAGTAGAAGAAGGTATGAGGAAACAATGAATCAAGAGGTTCAGTGGACAGTTTCAAGCAACAATAGTGATGACTTTGCAGCATTAAGTTCAAAAACATGCATCAAATTTTGTTAGGTTACAATAATCTATTGTCAGTTGGAGATTCCAACGGAGAAGTTATTAGCAAGTATATATGACTATAAAGCTGTTGAGAAGGCATGCCATCTGAAAGGAAAACTCATGCTTTAATCCAAAGGAACCAAGGTGGGAAATAGAAACACACATCAGTTTAGTTTGGATGATTTGTACAATAACTTGATGATATATGAGCCTAAACTTACAAGGTCATCAAGCTCAAGCCAAAATCCACAAAATGTGGCTTTTGTATCCTCTAATAGCACTAACAGCACCAACAACACTAACAAAGCAGATAACACTGCTTATGGAGTTAATACTGCTCATACTCAAGATAACACTGTTAACTTTACATCTGGAGATAACCTTAGTTATGTTGTTATATGTGCTTTCCTTGCAAGTCAGTCCAACTCTCCTCAACTTGCTCTAGAGGAACATAGAATAAATTCTCCTGATGATATAACAAACTCAGATTTTCACTAAACCTATTTTTCTATTATCACATTGTACGGGGAAATTTTAGCTTTTTTCATTACTTGTATTGTACAAATTTCTCAGTATGTCATGTACTTGCATAACTAAATGTAAACGTGCTCACGCAACCTACTATAGCAATCCTATCTTCATACTATGTCAACAACATCATAACCATATAAGGTCATATCATAATATCATTATTATAAAGTCATTACTCATCATTTTTCATGTCAATTTGCAAACATCTACATATCCAAAATGGGCTTTAAAACATTATCGGTTGTCCCTAAACCCTTATTCTCTGGAAAGGTTAAACATCTAAAGTGAATGCCACAACGGCTACTTAGCATTTATACAAGTAATATAACATCTTATTGTAAAATATATAATCTCTTCAAATCAAAAGAGTACATGTCTTTATAAAGCTCAATTGTCAGATCATTAAGCATGATCTCTTTAAAATAGTGTTTTTTAACCTCCATTTTATTCTACTTTTTCTTCACCATCATTACGGACAAAGCTACTTAAACTCAATATACAAATGTCGGTAAACCCTTTTTATTTCTATTTCATAAGCTCTTAATACATTCTTTTTACACTCAAAACCCTAAATTCAAAATCCCCTTAAACCCTAAAAACCGAGTAGTTCTAACCATGACTCGTTTCTTCATTTTTATCCCATTGTAAACCTAATCCAATAAATTAATTAGTTATTAATAACATAAATCTAACAGTATTATAAATCATAATTCCATTATCATTTCATTTTATTCTAACTTCAATTATACCAAGAAAACGACTCCAGATAAACCCTACTTGTACCCTAAATTTAATTTTGACCCGGTTACATCATTTTCAGACCCTTTCATTCTCAAGTAAGCTACCAAGAGCATTGTAAAACCAATAAAATGAGTTTTAAAAACCGTATCTATCTTTAATCCATCCTTTCTTCAACATTGTTAAGAGAATTCACAAAGTAGTAAACCCCGAAAGGCCTTATTTGAACCCTAATTCCATAGCTAGATTAATTTCTATTATTTCAAACCTTAATTTTTTTTAAACTTAAACTAATGACCAAATTTCATTGATAATACCTTTTTTTAAGCCCTAGGATTGTATTCACCATCATTCCTAATCAGAGTATGCAAATTTAAACCAAGGAAAGTCATGAAAACCCTAAACAGTGCACACTCTAATCAATACACTTGACCTACATTTCTTCAATTTTCTTATACCGTTCGTGTTTTAACCCAAACACATTGCTTATCTTTACTAATCCTTCTTTATCAGACATTGGCTACAGTATTAAACTATCCTTAATCATTATAATCGATTTAAAGGCTGGAAAACTTTGTGAAAAACTCCTAGTCGAACCCCAAAACATACTCCCGAACCCTTTCATTTTCACAATTATTTGACCCATTTCAAAAACCATTACAAGTGCATAAATAACTTTGTGAACCTCGTATAGAATCCCATTAATCAGATTATTTCACCTAATTAGGTCCAATTCCTGGTCAAATTGAGAGCACATGGGCCTCTCTTTTGCTTACTTTTGCCGTGGTAAGCATATAGCTATCTAACACTTTAATCTTCTTTCTTGCTATGTTACAAACTCACGTCATCGCTTCACACAAACATCACACTACTAGACCCTACACACGTCCATGAATAGATAATATGAGTTCCTTGGCCTCCAAGTTACGATATACCTATAAATAGAGGCATACATCCTTCATTACAACTCTCACTCATCTCCTTCATTTCTCATACCCATAACGAGGCAATAATTTGAACCCATTGCTCCTAGGATCATTAAAGAAGTTTGAAAGAAGCGAAGCCTGAAGAATTGAAGTCCCAGGAACAAGAAAAAGGCGTGACGAGTTGGAAATACTACCCGGAAACAACCCCATTTTCACCATTTTTTGTCCTTGAAGCATCAAACCCAGGTTTTGAATGTTCTACTTCTGCTCTAATTTACACCCTTTATAATTACATATGATCCTAAATATACTCTTGCTTGTTTAAAGATTATAACTCAATTCATGCTCATTTTCTATTTTGATTCAAAAGCGTACCACCCGATACCCTAATTTCGCGTTTTTCCTAAAAAATAATGTTATAAGGTTAATTTTTTTTATAATCTTATCTAGCATGCTTCTTTAAATAATGTTAAATATAACTACTTTATTGACTAATGAAGGATATTTAAACTCTAATATACCTACGGGGCGTTTACGTTTTGAAACCCTAATTTGACCCGTTTTGCTTCCTAGCTTAACGAATCATTATTCTAAACTTTCATTGCGTTAAATATTCATATTTTAGTTTATTATAACTTATAAATGTCTATTGAAATGTTAAAATAAGCTTGCATGGCAATTTGGACATGTTTTGTAAATATTATCCATGCAAGGGGTATATATCGTAACTTTCTGAAACTTATAACTAAAGGGGCTGAATATGTTTCTCTTTTATCAAAGTTATAACTATAGGGGTCTATTATGTCACTTTTCAAAGTCCAAGGTTTACTTGGTATATCTTTTAAAGTTGAAGGACCAAAGTCGTAAAAATGCAAACCCCAAGGGCCTATTTGCAATTTACCAAACCCCAATGTCTAAAACGTAACATTTTGAAAAAGTATAAAATAATGCTCAAAACATTCTCCAACATAACTTTAATTAACGCTTCTCGTGCTTTACATTTCTAGATATTGATTATTAAAACGCTTTTAAAAACCGATTATTCGTTATCACAATACTAGGGAGCTTCATAATAAAGGAATTTCATCTTAGATCAAAAGGATAACGATAAGTGAAGAGATAAACATTGATTGGAGAACAAGAATACTTACGAAGATAAGTATTGAGTTATTTTTGTAAAAGATATGTATAAGTTATTTGATTAAAAGATTATGATAACTTAGGAAAGTATTGTAAGCTTTGTAGGACTCCTTGGTGTATAAAAGGAGGTCCTAGGGTATAGAATTGAATGTACCAAAAAAATCAGTCTTTCATAGTATTCATAGCTTCAAGGTTGTAAACCCTAACATTGTCAAAGAGCGTTCGTATTAATATATTAGAGCTTATTGTTTTGGTTGTATTTTCTGTGTGTCAAACATACTTAACTGTTATTCTTCTTAGTGATATAAACTAGATTTTGCATAAGTTATATCATACACTCAAAGTTTCATTCTTAGTACCTTTGGATTTATCCAAGGATACTAAACCTTACATCAAGCTAAGGAGTTAAAGATCTGTTCATTGGGATCAACAAGTGATATCAGAGCTTGTTGTGAAGCTTTGAATAAGAAGAAACAAAAACAATATATATACTAGATCAATTTCTCAGTGTTAAGATGGAAGCAGGAACTGCTACTACCACTCTGACTGCAAGACTCCCTATCCTCAACCCAGGGGACTATGATCTCTGGTTAATGAGGATAGAACAATACTTTCTTATGACTGATTACTCTCTATGGGAAGTAATTAAGAATGGTAACAAAGTGCTGAAGAAAACTGTTGGAAACGTTGAGCAGGAATATGAACCTACTACTGCAGAAGAAAAGCTGGACAGGAAGAATGAGATTAAATCCAGAGGAACTCTATTGATGGCACTCCCAAATAAGGATCAACTGAAGTTCCATTCATATCAAGATGCAAAATTGCTCATGGAAGCCATAGAGAAGAGGTATGGAGGAAACAAGGAATCCAAGAAGGTTCAGAGGACACTTCTCAAGCAACAATATGAGAACTTTGCATGATTAAGTTCAGAAACAATGGATCAAACTTTTGATAGGTTACAAAAACTTATTAGTCAGTTATAGATTCAAGGAGTAGTTATTGAACAAGAAGATATGAACTTAAAGCTGTTGAGAAGTCTTCCATCTGAATGAAAGACTCATGCTTTAATCTGGAGGAACAAGGTGGAAATAGAAACCATCAGTTTGGATGATTTATACAATAACTTGAGGATATATGAACCTAAACTTACAGAGTCATCAAGCACAAGCCAAAATTCACAAAATGTGGCTTTTGTATCCTCCAACAGCACTAACAGCACCAACAGTACAAATAAAGCAGATAACACTGCTTATGGAGTTAGTGCTGCTCATACTCAAGGTAATGCTGTTAACTCTACAACTATGGATAACCTTAGTGATGCTGTGATATGTGCTTTCCTTGCAAGTCAGCCCAACTCTCCTCAACTTGCTCAAGAGGATCTAGAACAACTTCATCCTGATAACCTGGAAAAAATGGATCTACAATGAGAGATGGCCATGCTGACAATCAGAGCTAGAAGGTTCATCAAAAGAACAGGAAGGAAGTTGGACATAAATGGTCAAAGAATTGGATTTGACAGGTCAAAGGTGGAATGCTACAATTGTCATAAAAATGGACACTTTGCAAGAGAATGTAGGGCTCCAAAGAATCTGGAAAACAAAGGAAGAGAGAATGATAAAAGAACTGTCACAGTGGAAACTCCCACTCAAAATGCCTTGATTGCTCAAGATGGAATTGGAGGGTATGATTGGAGCTACCAAGCTGAAGAAGAGCATCCTACAAACTATGCATTGATGGCATATACATCTTCAGGAAGTTCTTCCAATTCAGATTCTGAGGTAGATTCTTGTTCTAAATCATGTGTAAAAGCTTATGATACTCTTAAAGAACAATATGACAGTTTGTCTTCAGATTACAAAAAGTCTCAATTTAATTTAGTATCTTATAAAGCAGGTTTACAATCAGTAGAGGCTAGACTAGCACACTATAAGAAAAATGAGGTTGTGTTAGATATAACAACCTGAAATTTTCATCAATGTAATTATCCATCTATTAAATTAGATGCAATGTAACATCTATATATACTACCTTTTTACAGGGAATTTTTTTGCTTTATTCCATTATGTAACGTAGTTTACATAACTAAAGTAAACGAGCTCACGCAACCTCTACCAATGCCATCTATATCTATGTTTATATCATGTAAATATCCTAATATGTCAAGTCTATGTTTAAATATCATTTTTACCATATACGTTATCCATTTAACGTACCATTTACAACGTTATTCCAAAACAAGCATTATACGTTAACGTTTATTCCAAAAACCCTAATTACATGTCAAAACAAGTGTACAAATGTTCAAAGCATGTGTACAAGTTACAATGCCAAACTTTTGAATATATTTTCCCTCCTAAACCCTAGTACAACCTTCTAAAGCTCAATGTACAAGTCAATTGTGCATGAAATACAAACTAGGTCATTTTACCTCCTAAATCATGTTTATATCTTACCACCACTTTAACACAAGGTACAAACACCCAATGCACAACTCCTAAACCCTAAACCTAATCCCTAAATCATTCTAAACCCTAATCTTAAAACCCTAATTCATCTAACCCTAAACCAAAATCATAAAACCATAGCAAACCCATTACACCTTAAACTAGTTCATAGTTTTTAGAATCTGATCCGTTAATAAAACATAAGATCTGGGCAAAATTAGTAGGTTCTGGGTATTAAGTAAAAACACTAGATTGTAGCCCTATGTATTGTGATCATTTTTCCGATTGAATCACCCCGATTCGACGTCGGATGAATTAGTTATAGCCGAAATGGCAAAGGTACGCAAATTATGCACACCTGTAGTAAATGGCTGTTATCTCTAGATTTTTTTCTAGTAACCCCTGAATATGTAAAACTAAAAGTTGTAGAGGACTCAAATATCTAACCATGCTCACTGGTTTGAGGTTGATCGGAATTACGGTTTGTAAATGGCAACCAAATTACCGGGACTGATGTTGGCTGTCCAAAAACAGCCATGTATAAACTAAATAAGCACCTCAAGCTCCTCCATGACTCACCACCACCTTCATCACCATGACCTCACCACCACATCACCATCACTCTAGCACCTTACAAGCACCTCCATTACCTCCTTGTAAGCTACTACCACAAGTTGCACACTAAGTAAGCTACTTGTCACCATCTTTGATTTTCGAACCATCACCACCTCCCTACACCTCACCCTAGCTTTCTATTAGTCACCATAGCAGCCCTTGGCCACCACACCAAGTAATCTTGGTGCCTACTCTAAGAAAACTTGGCCCCTAAGTCATTTAAGCCTTATATAAGCTGAACATACACATACACTTTCATTTCATCCTCACAACTCTTTTCCACCTTAAATCTAAGTTCAAACCAAGTTCTAGCAGAAGTAAGGAAGCCAAGGAAGAATTACCCAGCCCTTAGAAGCCAAGAAAACAAGAGAAGGAAGCCATTGAAGTCATTTCCTAGGCGTACAAACCCAAAACCCTCATTTCGACCCGTTTAAGCTCAAGTAAGCTCAATTTCTTGTTCAATAAGTTCACATTCTATTTTAAGTCTTCCATAAGCTCTATAAGATCATGTGTAAACTTTTGTTTAAGCTCTTGAACCACAGAACCATATGGTTTGGTTTTCCTAAACCAAACAAACCTATTTTGGTATTTTCGAGCTCATAAGCTCTTTTCATAAGTTCAAGCTTGTAAAACTTATTCATTCTAACTTATTTTGGCTTATTATAATAAGCTATAACCTGCAAATTACTTTCTATATTGAAAATATCAATATTATGGATTTTGGACTTGATTTGCAAATATTTTCATGCATAGGGGTATATATCGTAACTTTCTAAAATTTATAACTAAAGGGGCTGAAAATGTAATTTTCCTAAAGTTATAACTACAAGGGGTTTTTTTGCCATGTTCTAAAGTTAAAGGTTTAATATATATATATACTTATTATATAAAGGACTAAACTTGTAAAAGTTTATAAACCAAGGGTATATATTGCCATTTTTGCAAACTTAAAATCTTATAGTATCACGTTACTAGGGAATTTCATATGAAGGGTTCCATTTGAGTATTTGTTTTGACGAGTTTGCAGGGTTTACGATTTAAAATGCCTTGACTCCTCAAACGATACTACATGGCCTCTGGATTATGATAGCCCAAACAGTGATACAATATATCCATAAGTTAATAAATCAAAGTGATACGTTAAACTTTATGAAGTTTTAAAACGATTTCATGTGAGGGGTTCCATTTGAGTAATTGTTTTGACGAGGTTGCTGGGTTTATACGATTTCTAAAGTGCCCTGACTCCTCAAACGTACTCACAGGCCTCTGCATTATGATACTCAAACAGTGATACAAAATTTCCATAAGTTAATAAATCAAAGTGAAACGTTAAACTTTATGAAGTTTTTAAAAACATAACCCATCACACTACGAACAACTTGACATATTACCCCATGTTGCGTGACGTAGCTGTTACTCTTTCATTTGAATTACCTTTTGCCATCAATTAGATTTCCCTTAAGTGCAGTTCATAGCCTCCAGCATTTTAAATCTTTTGAATACTATATAAACTCGCTAGGGGAAACATGCTAAACTATGAATTCAAGTGTTTTCCAACTTATGCTATCCAGATATATTAATTGGCTAAGTACCATCCACAGCCAATATTCTTAAATCATGAACCATTAGTCACTTGTGAGTGAACCGAAATATTGTGGATAGATACTATTAGGGGTGAACGACTCCCGTTGGGTGTGCTATACTTTTGGTACGCAAAACACTAAATTTGACGGTAAAGGTAACCTTGGCAGATTACCTTTCCAACGGGGACATTTGTATACCTCAAACTAATGCCACTATAGAGTGATTTCCATGTTTTAACGTATTGATATCATGACTTAGGCAACAATACTGTTTTTCCATGATAATGATATATGAAAAATTACAACAGCTATGGGTGTATAACAACGTAGCCCACCAATGACTTGTATAGAAACAGTTTTATCATAAACCTAATGAATTTCACGTCAAACCAATATTTTGTTTGACCTAATTTAGCATGATTATCTCAAGAAATTAGAGAGCACTAATGGCACGGAGTGGCACGGACTTGAAGAATGCTACATTATTATCATTCAAAAACTTTATGTTTCTTCTAGATTTTGCGGGACCTATATCTTTTTGTAAAACTCTGATGAATAAATGAATGATAACTAAATTATAACCCAAAACGTCTCTTAATACAGATTCGTTATGATGATTAAGACTTGTACTAGAAGTAATACCCCAGTATTAGCTTCGCTGATATGTTTGTTACAATGGGGAGGTTACAGATTGGTATCAAAGATCCACGTTATAGAGAAAAAAGGTAAAAAACCTTAACTATAACTTACTATTTCTATTTTCAACCAAGAAAGTCCCCGTGCCACTACATCTCCCAAATGTATGTAAAGATACAAAACTATTATACTATTAATATAAAAAACTATGTTATTTTAAACCAGCTGGGTTATTACCAGGAGTGATGTCATTTCCCAACCATCCTACGTTCCCGAAATTGAGGATGCTTTTTTCCTCAACTTTCTGGAAATATACTTCCGATCATCACAGACATTGCCCATTTCCCGTCTCACCGGAAACATTTGTCCTAATCCCTATAGATAATTTAAATCTAAGTATCTTTTGGCCTCTGCTAGGCAATCCTCACCTTTTACGATATCCATATATGCAAGCATATAATGCAGCTGCTAAATGAACCACCTTCCCACCACAAGCTCCTATTGATCCACCGCCTGTTTTTATGCCTCCATCTCTAGTATTACCACTATCACCAATGTTTGTGATTCCTCTGAGATTTCTTCCTCCTTAAGAGATTCCACCACCTAAAGACACTGAGGACTCCTGTTGAATCACCCATTCCAATATCTCCATCTTCCATAGTAGGATCATCTACAACCGGTTAGGTCAAACTACACCCCACCAGATTACCCCTATGATGAGTCTATCCTTTCGCAGAGTTAGATAAGTCAATATGGAACATACCACGACCACTTGGGAAGGTGAACCAACCCCGAGGATCTAATAAGTCAAGATGCTTGTTTGAAGTGGTTACAAATCTTTGAAAATCTTTTGATTTTCAAAACTCGTTATATCCTGTAATGTAAATACTGAAGGGATATGCTGTTGTAGCAAGCCTAAAGTCTTTGACATTGCAACTTTCACCTCTTAAACAAATCCAACAATTGCTAACATAGGTAACTATATATTTTCTACACGTGGCTACCAATACATGCCTCCAAGGTTATAGTACGTCTTATCCGCTCCTGGATGTACCAAGTACTTTGATGCATGAGCCTCATCCCTTACTACCCTCCTCATCATTCCCTACTAACAGAACTCTTATACGATCCATAAAGTACAAACTCTTGTCCTCCTTCTTTTCTATATGTCAATCTAACCCATGAAGCCTTTCTGCTCGTACGTTCTCTTGCTTGAACGCCTCACTTTGGGCTGCCAATATCATTCCTCTTACTCCATACTAAATGATCATAGCTGTTGGGAATTATACTTTGAGTTGATTATGACAAAACATATTGAAGATGGAGGACCTACAAGACAAAGCTGGAATAACATTAATGCTGATTGAAGATTAGTCAAACAGTATTTAATGCTCAGCTAAAAGATAAAGATCAACATTAATGCTGATTGAAGATTAGTCAAATAGTATTTAATGCTGATTTATAGTTTCCTAATTTTATTTTGATCTTATCTTGTCTTGTAAACCCTATCCCCTCTAGTATATAAAGAGGGGAAGGCGTCTAGTATTGATAATCCATTCATAGATAGTCTCTCCAATGAGAGTCTAAACGCATAGAAAGCGTGTGTAGTAGTTAGTAGTTAGTTTCTTTATTAATGTTTAATAAAGAAAACCTTATTAGTAACATGATTGTGTTCTTTATATTCCGCTGCGTGTTACAATCATTGTTATCATACCCTAGATGAGTCCTAATAACGATCTATGGAGTCATTATAGGATTCCATAATAGCCATCGCTCGAACACGTCTAGGTTTCACTTGTTCCTTCCTACTTAACGCATCAGTCACCACATTTTCCTTACCTGGATGGTAGCGAATTTCATACTCATACTCACTATTGAACGATGATGATGTTTATGGCTCGTTTTGGAGATTATTTGAAGAAGACATTTGATTATTACTTATTTGATGTTGTAGTTGATTTTCACAGGTTTTGTGTTCTTATCATATCTTAAAGGAGTGGTCACCTTTAAGATAACTTGTTCGTGATTATAAGGCGGTGACGAAGACTTGATGAATCTAGCAAAGGTGTACGATCTACCTTATGATGCTTACTACGTACATTGCTATCCACTTTTAAGGTGTTACGTTATTGTGCTCAGGGTCTCTTTTATAGAGGAATGAGGATTTGTTCAAGAGGATTATTGTCTATTATTACATAGCAGAGTATGAGACTTCGACGTCATGTGGAATATACTGGATATAAGACACACGTTTGGGAAATTCAACTTCTTCAACAAATTCGTATTATTCGTTTTCTTCACATTGATAATTTTACAGCTTGGAGCCTACTATGTCCATGATCAAGAGATGGTAAACATGTCTTAGGAAGCTTATTGTTTTATTTACTTCTACATGCATCCTATTTGATTATGACAAAAAGGGAGAGTGCATGGATTTAGGGAGTTCTTATCTTTATTTGCTTCAGGGAAAGCTTGTGCGCTATTGGTTTTGTCATTATCCACGTAGGGGTAGATTGTTGAATTATACTTTGAGTTGAATTATGACAAAAAATAGTAAAGATGGTGGAATACAAGACAAAGTGGGAAATAACATTAATGTGATTGAAGATTAGTCAAACAGTATTTAATGCTCATAATGATAAAGATTCAACATTAATGTGATTATTAGTTCAAATGTATTTTATTGTTGATTAAGTAGGTTTCTTAATTTTATTGATATTATCTTGTCTTGTTAACCATTAACCCCTCTAGTAATATAAAAGACTGGGTAGGCGTCTAGTATTTGATCATCCATCATAGTTTTGATCTCTCAATGAGAGTCTAATAGTTATCTTATTAGTTTTATGTAATAGTTCTCCAGTCGATCTGATTTAAGTCAAATGTTATTTGTTTATTCGTTTTGGATTAAAAAACCTTGTTCATTTCCATTGTTGTCTTATTTGTTACTCTGCTGCATGATCAATGTTATGATATACTTTTCTTGCTGGGCAAATTGTTCTATGAAGCCTCAATTAGGTTTTCAACAGTATATTGGCTTACAACAAAAAAGACACATCATGCTTTCCACCCCTAAAACATTTAAAACATGTAAAAAGGGAATGTGTGAACTACCATTAGAAGTATAGAATGTAGAATAGGACTCTCGGGAAACACACTAAGCAGGCAAACCCAAAGAATACGCAACTTCTACTTGCAAACCATAAGGTTACGTTTAGTAAACCTAATTGATTATACGATATGCTCGGACAATATTAAGGTTCATTTGTTAAGTATTGTGTTCACATTTGTTTCAAAATATACTTTTATCTCAAAGCACATATCTTGTACTATTTTGTCCTAATTCCGTTACTTTTAAGTAATTTATTTGACCAAGTTAACCAAAGTTTCTGGTCAAGCTACTGCTCCAGGTCAAAATTCCAAGTTTTAGGTGTGTCCATGAATTTTCTAAAATTTATTAAGGACTTATACCCGACCATATATACCCGAATCCAAAAATAGCAAAATATAGACATATAAAAGTATTTTAATGATCAGAGGGTCTAAATAAAAGTTATATGAGTTAGGTCAATGGGAGACTCTAAATAACCCTTACAAGTGTCTCCCATATCAGTTTCAAAGAAAGACTCATTGTGGTTTATGATTTATGGTCATTTTAGTACAAGGGTTAAAAAGAGATTTTCGGGCAAATTTGACACCTTTCACCATTTTGAAAATTTCACTAACCAAACAACCTCATATTTTTACAAAGATTACATTTATGCAAACTAGACTCAAATTAATTGATTTTAGGCTCTGGAATCATGTCAAAACATTTATTTATCATCAATTTATGCTCCAATCAATATGACACAAAAATAAAGTAGAGGGCTGATTGAAATTTCCCTTTGACTAAACAAGTCAAAATACTAACCCAAAATTGCAATAACTGTTTGATAAAATATAATGCATAAACAACATTTTCTATATTTTTTACCTGTTTAAGTTTTTGTTAATCACAATATTAAAAACGCTGCAACGTAAATTAAACGTAAACAAGTAATTAGTAGTAAATTCTCATTTCAACAAATACATCACTGAAAGGTATGAATAAATAAATGCTTAATGCATTTTATGATCAAAGGAAATATTTATTCAACCTCACACTTTTAAAAATGTTGTAAATCTTTTGTATATCTTGTATTTATGTGTAGTAGCTAGATCTTGGCGATCTTTGGAAGTATAGAGAGATTGTGGTAATCTTACCAAGTAGTGTTAGTTAGTTGTGGCATAAGTAGTGTGGTGAAGTGAAGTCGTGAAGTTGTGAGGAAGTCTTGAAGTTGTGAAGAAGTTGTGAAGTTGTGAAGTCGTGAAGTTGTATTGTGATAGATTGGTTCTAGCTAGGATTAGAACTCGACATTTAGCTTTGTGTCGTAAATCGGTGTAAGCAACGTTGTGTACGGTTTTCTCTGCCATATAGGGAGTTGTTGACATACTGAGTGAAAACTCTCGAGTTAGGTGTCGGGGAGGAGTAGGGCGAAGAGGTGTTCTTTACGAACCACTATAAATCATCGCGTTGTGGTTTGATTGTTCTTACTCTTATCTCTTGTCTTACATTATCTCCCTCATACTATTTATCATTTATTTAGATAAATTTATTGTTCATATTGTGCAAGTGTTAAGTTCATAATATTCAAATCTAGATGTTATTCTAACAATCATAAACCTTTAATTAAAAGCGGTAAAATTATTCAACCCCACTTTGGTTTTTCACAATTGGTATCGAGCATGCTAAAACAAGATTTTTAAAATATAAATTGTATTTTTAAAACTTGATGTGATCTTGTAAGCGAAAATATTTAGAAGGGCAATCATGCTCCAATGACCAACATTATTTGAAAGTGATGGATTTACTTTTTAGGTAATTAGATTTGAATCTTATGTGAAGTCAAAACAGATACTAGTTATTCTGGCATGTTATTACCGTGGTGATTTTCCTCATATTCAATATATTCCCGAAACTAAAAGGATGAAGTTTCTTCCTTTTATTAAACAAATGTTGATCTAAAGAAACATGCAATAATTAATAAAGCTAAAATTATAATTTATATTGCCTTGCAGTAAAGAATACGTAAGATTTTGTTGTGTTGGTCACGCGCTGGCTCCCTTTTTTTTGTCGTTATTAACTTATATTAATATATTATTTCTCTCAAGGGACGTATCACGCGGGAGCAAATTGTAACCGGAAGCTGTATAGTGCGTGCGGTTCGGTTATGTCCATTGTGAGAGTATTGGAGTATTCGAAGAACGTTTGTTGATTGGTTGGATGTAAAAGGAAGTTTGTGAATTAATATGAAGCATAAGTGCACTTAAAAAGTATAAACAAGATCATAAACTAGGAACAAGCATGAAGTTACTAAAACTTTTAACTAAGCAACATATAAGCTCTAATTAGCTTAAGAACAGACAAATAGCTAATATAATCCTAATAAGCAAATTAAGCATGCAATTAAGCTAAATTAAACAAGAAGACACAACAGTACTAACAACGTATACAGTATTACTACCTGTACTACTTAAAAGTTAGTTACTGTAGTTATTTGTTAGTACTGTTAAGTTAGGTTAGTTCTGTTAGCTTAAACAAAAATACTAATTAAACAGGAATTTAGCATATAAGCTAAAAAGGAGGTTAACTACCAAAATAAGCACTTAAGCATAAGTATAGCACCAGTATGGACTACTATTGATAAATAAGCTAGAAACTTAAAATGATCTAACTCTTAAATTTATTTGAAAAGGGACAAATAAGTTCACTGAAAACAGTACACTAAAATATAGCTTAACTACTCTAAAAAGCTAAAGAAATCTTTAAACAAAATGAAATAATAAGATGAGTGCAGCTAAATTGAATGCCAGTACTAAAATTACTTAACTAACAGTACTAACTTGGAGTTAGTTTGGTAGTGTTAAGTTTAAGTCTAGTACTGACTACCTTTGATAATCAAGAAATAAAACTAGATAGTACTTACTGGATTTAGTATGGTAGCTTTTAGGTTTCGTGCTGTTTCAAAGTAAAACCTGAGTTTACTAACTTGAGGGTTGTATGCTATTGAAAAATACCCTTAAAATAATTTTTTTTCAAATTAAGTAAAAACGATTATCAAATATCAAAGTAAAACACTTATCAGCAATTTCATCCTTATTAGCACTTAAATAAGCTGAAATTAGCCTAGCAGTGTTAACTTATAACTAGCAGTTTTAACAAATAAACTAACAATTCTGCAATAGACAAGTAAAGCAAGAAATAGAGAGACTTACTACACCCTTGCTCAAAACAGGGTCAAACCATGAATCTTCAAGCTCTAGCTTGCATAAAACAAGCTAGTGAGAGTCCATAAGCCCATCCAGAATTGGCTTATCATCCATAACATAAGCTGTGTAGATTGAGAGGATTATTTGTGATATTCTCTTAACTACTTAGCTTTTTAAGTTCACTTAGTTAAAACAGTTTGTAAACAAGCTGTAATGAGAGCTTTTGAACACAAAACAATATGATTAAGGAACTTAACACTGGTATTGTAAAGTGACTTTAAAAACTCAAACTTGCATTAAAACTTGAAAGTGTTACAAGCTGAAAGTAAAAACTGTAAATAACTGAAAATAAGCTAAGTTAGTTCAAAACTAAAAATACTAGATTCTAAAATATCTTTTTTTTTTCAAAGGTTACAAGATGCTCTATATATAGCCAAAATGTATATCACTTGCTTCTTGTCTGCTTCTTTGGAGAGATAAAACCAAGTGTGCTAGTTGGGTGAGGAGAGATAAAAGAAATCCAGCCTTTGATTTCTTTTGAGCTTCTTTGGAGACAATCTCAGCCATCGAAGTGCTTTGGGAATGGAGAGGGATTGCCAACTTGGCATTTATACAACTGGGATGGGTTAGTAGGGTGGATTGTTAGTGTTGCAGGGTAGAAGTATGGGAGCAAAACAGGGTGCTGGCTGGTTTTGGTATTGGCGGGAAGAGCTTATACAAGTTGGGCTGTGACAGAGAGAGGTTGAAGATGATTAAGGGAATGTTTGGCTTTTGTACAAGAAAAGCCCCTCCACATCTTTCTTCTTTTCATTCCCTTTTCCCCTTTCTATCTTTTATAAATGAGGTTTCCCAAATTGGCATAATCAGCCCCTGCCTTTGCTTCCTTAAAAATATAACTTAGGGGTTTGGCAATTTTGACCCCTCAAGTTATATTTTTCTTTGCTTTTTCTTCTCGGAGTTGACTTGACTTTGATTGGGCTTCGCCTTCACACACTTTTCCATCCCGTGTCCGGTTTTGTCGCTTTTTGCTTGGTTTTTCGTCTTTTTGTGAGATATCCGTTTCCTGCATAATACAAATGCAAACATACAAATACAATGTATTTTTGGTATGTTTTTATTCTTTTAAGTTCGTTTTAAATGGAAAATGGTATGTGTAATTAAGCACATATCAAAATCCAATCTAAGAGCTGCGTGTCCCAACGCACTGTATGAAGTCAAGAACTCGTGAAACCAAAATCTCAAATACCCTCGAAAGTCCGGTTCTCACAATTTTTATATTTAAACAATTCTCTAAAATTTTTATTATATATATATATATATATATTTATTTATAAAATATATATTCATTATATATATATTTTGACTCTTAAACATGTGACTTCTTTTTTATCAACCAAATGGGATCATAGAATGGAGGAAACGTCTAGAATTAATCCACGGACGTCTGAGGGAATATTTTCACGTACCCCGATTTTTTCACAGCTCCAAAGTATAAGCATAAAACAAGACATTGTCGTTATAAGTTTTTTAGATGTTAAAGCCCTCATAATGATGATTGGAACTTTTAACTCCAACATGAATATATGATTTAAAATGTGTGTTACTCATTTCAAACATAGGATCAAATTTATTTTCATAGTCATATTCTTTCTAGTTGATCACGACTCAAAGCAACCAACTCATTGGCACTTGTAACTTGATTTTTTAAACCATAGAACTTTATGCAACATATTTATTCATTTTCATAAGTTCTTAAAAGTAGGAATGTGTTGCTCAGTTTGAACACCATTCCTAGGCCTTTTTGATCCCATAGTAGTGATATCACAACAACGACCGGTGTTCTTAGTTGAAAACCTTACAGTTGCTTGCGTGTGGGAAAGCTCATCAACTTTCTTCTCGATATGCTAGGATCGGTGTCTTAGTTTGATCCATTAATCGACCTTTTCTTCCATGTGTGATATACAACATCACAAAATACTAGGAGTAAAGATGTCTTAGTTTGAACCCCCACATCGTGGTTAGCGGAGTTGGGATATCCGACACATCTTTTACTAGCTCCTATGAATCAAATGTATGCTTCATGTGGCATAATTACAATATTCGTGCATTTTTGTAAAAATTCATACTTCATTCATGTTCTTTGGCATTTATCTTTCGAAACTTGCTTTTTAATAATTCAAGTTTCAATTTGATGCTTTTTCTGAAAACATCGATGATTAGCATGAAACAATCACGTATGATTAGGTGGGTTAGGAAGTTATGGGAGAAAAGAAACACAAGTTTAGTATATAAGTTTGAGACGATCTTGCTTAAACTTAAACTTATATTTAACTCTATCATTTCTTGTTCTTAACATTTTTAAAATTCAATGCATAGAATAGAGAATGCTTGGCCTTGAAGGAATAGCTAGGGCTCATTCGCCGATCGAGTTAATAATTATTCTCATTTACCCAAAAGGGAAAAGTCAAAACTGACAAAACATTATTTTTTTTTGAAATTTTTTTTTTTTTTTTTTTTTTTGAAAATTTTTGGTTATTTTGGTTGGATAATATGAGATTAGTGGGCTAAACAATGCTGCAGGAACAATCAAACTCGAAGATACCCCCCCTCAAAATAGTACTAAATCATCGTCTCGTTGTTTTGAAGGAGTACCACGTTATCCTAAGGCCGTTTTATGAAGTATGCCAAATGTTTACAACGTTAGCTCGATTTAGATTTGGATTAGGGCTCCAAATTGAAGATGAGGATTGAAGCTCGTGATTCGAATAGGACAAAACGAGAGCCTTCACAATCCGGGCAATCTGGGACAATAAACAAACAACACGAAACAGGGTGATAGAAAAGACTAGATATTCACACAACATTCAACTACTTATTTATTCAATTCACAACTTCGGTTAAGCATGGGTTGTCTCCCACGAAGGCTTGTTTAAGGTCGCTTTGCCTTGACCCGGCACTTAATTTATTGGAAATTAGGGAACGTTTGGAGGATTCCGGACTACCAATTGTGGTAGTCCCTCAAAGTTAGTGATGATCCACGATGGACCATTACTTTGAAATTCGGCCGTTAGCTTGAGATAGCTCAACAGTGCCGTTAGGAATGACTTGAGTGATGGTGAATGTCCACTCCAAACGGGGATTTTTAGTTTGCCGAGAAAAATCTTTCAATCTGGATTAAAAGAGGACTCGAGCACGACGTTGAAAACGAGAATTTTGATCTTCGGTGTCATGGATTCTCTTTGTTTTTTCCTTATAAATAATTGAGTTCACATAGCATGATCACGAAGTTCGTTAAGTTCATTGAGTTAACGTTCGGTGATTACCCGTCAGTAGAAGATCAATGTTTGATTGTTTCAAGGCCCTACAGGGCTTTTGTTGCTCAAGGCTCGATCGGAAGATGGCATGACTTTCCATTACTCAAGCTTGTAAGGAGTACACCCGTGGGGTTTTGTAAGCTGTGCGGAAGGGCCCATAGTGCATCATCTAGTTTGTTCCGACTGGAAGCACGGTTTTCAACTTGGTCCTTTAAGGATACGTTTCGTTCAAACCACGATTTGACCACCACGACTTGCCAACATGTTTGTGGATGATAAGCGGTGAGAGACGGTGAGTGCTCATATTATGCTGGACCTTTGCAAAATTGGTCCATTGCAGAAAAGAGTTCCACGATCACTTATGATAGCTCGAGGGACACCAAATCTGGCGAAGAGAGATTTTAGGAATTTGCAAACGACTCTGGCATCATTGGTGGGGAGTGCTTTTCGCCTTAACCCATTTTGGACAAGTAAAGTCACGGCCCCGAGAATATATTGTTCCCTCTTGAAGAGGGAACAGGGCCTAAGTCAATACCCCAAACGTCAAAGATTTCACAAAACGGATGGAGTTTTGAGGCATCTCATCCCGTTGCGAAGTTTTTTCATTGTCTTGGCACGAGTCCACTGTTTTTGGGACAAAATCGTGGGTATTCCTTGTAATGGTGGGCCAAAGTAGCGGAATCAAAGATCTTTTTGGCGGTTAGGTTTGCACCATGATGTCCCCCGGTGGGTCCATTGTGGCAAGCCTCGAGAATGTCGAGAGCTTCCTTGCCATGCAAACCATCGACTGATCACTTGATCCACAATTTTAAACAGTGAGGGGTCAATCCCAAAAATAATGTTTCACGTCTTGAAGATTATTTTTCTGTGGGTTTGACATGCCCTTCTACAACGAAGTTAACCGCGTGGTAATTTGCAAAGTCGGAAACCCGGGGTACTAAATTTCACTTGAAAAGTCATCCATACTTATCGTCTCGATCGAGGAAATGTTTCATTAATCTCTTTAGGGTCGAGAACGTTTTCCTCGGGTTTTCTAATCGGACAGTTTGATCGGTGCGAGTTCTCGGCTTCCTTTTGTGTCAAGAACTTTAAAAGTCATTCTTGGAGGAGGAGAACCCATCGGAGCAATCTCGCTTTTGCATCCTTTTTGGCAAAGAGATACTGAGAGCGGAATGGTTCCGTATGCACTTATGCTATGTTCATGATAAGTAGACCGGGAATTTTTTCGAATGCATACCACCACGGCTAAACATTTCCTTTTCCGTTCGTGGTGTGTTAGATTCAGCCCCCCTATGGCCATCGTCTTGCTTAGGCTAATGGTAGGCAGAAAGTGTTTGTCATGACGTGGCCCCAAAACTGCCCTATGCGTAATCACTTGCATCGCACATAAGTTCGAATGGTAGATCCAGTTGGGGCAATCAAGATCAGAGCTTCCGTAAGTTTTATGGTTTTAACGTTTGAAGAGCTTGGGTGCATTCATTAGAGAGATGAATATGGAGTATTCTTAGCGAGAAGATGAGTAATGGTGGGATATTTTTGGAAAAATCCTTATGAATCTCGGTAAACCGGCATGACCAAGAAAATCTAACTCCTTTGACAGTGGTGGGATGAGGTAATTTGGATATGACTCTATTTTGCTTTGTCAACTAATCCCATTTTTAGATAATTTTATGGCCGAGGACAAATGCCTTCTTTGACCATAAAAAATGGCTCTTATCCCATTAAGACACAATTGAGTGTTTCACATCTTGCACATTTCTCAAGACGGAGAGGCAAATTTCAAAGGATTTCCCTATGGACGAGAGTCATCCATTGAAAGACTTCATTGTCTTTTCAACCATGTCGTGACAGATGATATCATACACCTTTGGAAACGTGCCTGGTGCATTGCATAGGCCGAAAGGCATGCGCCGTAGGAAACGTTCCGTAGGGGCAAGATTAAATGTGGTATTTTCTTGATACACGAAGGGTCATGGGAATTTGGAACATTACCGGAGTATCCTTACAAGGAATCAATAGTACTCATTTCCCGTAATCACCGAGCATTTGTCATAAACGGGAGTGGAAAGTTGGTCTTTACGGGTGGCATCATTTAAACTTGCGGGTGTCAATGCATACCCGCCACCTCGGTTAACCATCGAGTGGATCAAATCATTTTCTTCAATTTGGAACAACGGTTAATCTACCCTTTTTGGGCAACACATAAGTATCGGGTGAACCAGGACTATCGGAGATTGGGTAAATCAAATCCTGTCAAGAAGTTTTTCACTTCATTCTGATGGAAATCTGAATTTTTGGATTAACCTTCTCTGTTGTGAACTGCAGGTTTATAGTCCTCTTCATTAGAATTTTGTGGGTATAAAATTCCGGGTTTAAACCTGAATGTCGGATAATTTCCAAGCGATGCTGCTTGTGGGATTAAGAACCTTGATCAGATCGGCTTTCTCCCCAAATTAATTCCTTTAGCGTTTGATGACTGGTAAACTTGTTGTCATTTCCCAAGATTGCGTATTCAAGATGGGGAGGTAAGTCTTGAGTCAACCTCTGGCGGTTCATCAATCGAAGATTTTAACAGTTTTGTTCACCAAAGTTGATGTTCTTCTTGGTTTCTGGTGAACATCTCCTTGATTTGGAATATGTAGGCGGTGGTTCATGTTCAGAATGCTTCTAGGATGAGAATGTCCCGTCGGGATCATAATAAGTCGGATCAACTTCCGGTGAAGTTGTATCATCATCTAGAGCAAGAAAAGCATTTGCTTCCTCGAACAGTAGAAAGTCACTTTCTCCAAATGGAGTTAAGGTCAGAGATGAATTAGCAACAATAGGATCAAAGCACGGAGAAGGATTTCGTAGCTTCCGAATCAGGAAAAACTAAGACCTCTTGCGAGTATCTTCACTAGCCTATCTATGACGTCCACATCCGTTTGCCGTCATATGATTGAAATTTGCTGTGTACCTCGAAGTTTGATCTAGGTTGAAAGTTATGGCCTCTTTGCCAACACGAAGGGTAATTTCACCCTCGTGTACATCGATTAATGCGACATAGTTCGAAAACAACTCCCGAGAATTAGAGGTACTCGGGGGTCTGGCTCAAATTCAACAACCACAAAATCGGCTGGAAATTGGAACTTTCCCACCAACACACGGACGTCTTTGGCGATACCGATTGGTGTAGTGATTGAACGGTCCGCTAGCTCTAGCGTCATGCATGTTGGGGTAAGCTCGGAAAGAGAGAGATCCTTCTACACGGAATACGGCATAAGATTGATGCTTGCACCGAGATCGGCCAAGGCGTTGCATGTGTTAATGCCAGAAAATTCACATGGGATAAGGAATCTGTCGGGGTCTCCAAGTTTTCTAGGAAACTTGTCTAGGATGACAGCAGAGCAGTTCGTTTAATTTGCATTTCATCTATTTCTCTTTGTTTCCGATTAAGGCTTTTAAACGTTGAGGGCGGATTTTTAGGAATTAAGAGTCAAAGCATCCAAAAAGCTATTTCGTAAATTCATATCTTTGAAGATTTCATAGAATTTCTCAATTTGTTCGTTAGCTTTTTCCTTGCGCCTTTCATCATTTCTTCTTGATGGAAAATGAATGCTACTTTTGGAATTGGTGTATCAACAGGAGGAAAAGTGGCTCAGGATTAGATTACGAGACTTGAATTTGAACACAGGAGGTTGGACTTCTTCGGTGCTTCGTTATTAGCAGGAGGCATCGTTTCCTTTGTCACTCGGTGTCATGATTAACTGTTTCGGTCCTTTGGATGGTACACTCTTCGGGTAGTGATTCCTTTTAAATCTATCCTTGGGTTTGGTACACAGTGTTACCAGGAAGAGTTCCAGACCCGGAAGTAGAAGTGTATTACAGTAACAAAATTTTGAACAGCATGTCTGTCAAATTTTGCCTTTTGGGATATGCAGGTTTTGACCTTGGTTTTGATGTTTCTCCAACATGCATCATGGCCGTGACATATCTTTCCAAAATCTGTTTTTGACACAACGTGTGTCTGAGAGCAGGTCCTTGTGAGCTACGGTTGATTGACGGAGGTCGCTAAATTTGACCTGGTTGAATGTTTCCTCTGTTTTTGATTGAAGTTGTTTCCTCGATTGAAATTGTTATTGCTTTGAGGATTTGAATGGGAGGGAAAACCAGGAGGTCGTATTTTGATTTTGAGGTCACATCGTAGGTCGATAACCAGAATTAGCTTGGTTGAATTGGCCGAAGCGGCTTGGGAACATACTCTTGGATATTGTCATGGTAAATGTTGGGCTATTAGTGGGCTGGGTGTTTGATAAAATGACTTCCCCACAAGTTACACACTTTGTTCAATCTCTTTTTTTTTATGGGGGCGGAAAATTGGGGTTAGGTTCTTTCTGTCGAGAATCAATGCCCGAACCATGTCTTTGAGTTCAGCAAACATCCGAAATGAGATTGTGGGGTGGAGAGCTTGTACTCATTTTAGTACAACAGCTTTGGTTCTTGATTTGAGTACCTTAGGACTTGCTCTCGTTGATTTTTAAACATTCACGAGGCATTTGTCTAAGAAGTTAACCACCAGCCAGCAGAGTTCAATGAATCTTGAATCAATTGAGTTAGGGCATTATAGATGTATCGAGTTAGAGGCATTCTGAAACCAATGATGAGGGCATCCCTTAAAAGATCATTGATACGATCCAATGCTCACAAAAACGTCTCATCAAATTTTTGCTGAAATCTCGTGATTTCATTTCTGAGTTTGTTGTTTTTGAGGGGGATGAATTTGTAATAAATTTCGTTAACAAGATTTATCCCATCTTGCAATCGACCAAGGGGGTTCTCTTTTTCCAGCCATCTCGGGCTTGCCCCTTCGAGAGAAAATGGAAAAGCATAAGTTTGAAACCGACGTATTTGGTACATTCGGAATCTTCATTGTAGAAGTGATCTTGTTGAAATAACGGATGTGAGCATGTGGGTCTTTCTTTCATTTCCAAAAAATTGCTTGTTTTGGACAAGATTCAGAAGACCATGCTTGGTTTCAAAGTTATTCGCGGTGTTTTTGGAATACGAATCGATCCTCGTAAACCATCGGTGGTTGCCTTCGAGATTGCGCCATTTTGTACGATTATCTAGCCATCGTAACTATGGGAGGATTATCAGGTTTCTCAAGATTGGATGATTCAACAGAAGTTTGTTGGACTTGCTGTTGTCGACGTTTACGGGCTTGAGAACGAGTGCGCATGCACAAAATAGAAATATAAAAAGAAAATTTACACTAATTTTTTTTTTCAATGATTTATTCACAATGTATTTTACGGACAATGAGATAAGACAACTTAAACAGATAATATACTTACTTCAGGTAGCTATCATATGATATACGCACAGGTGAGCGGAGGAGTAGGATAGCGCGAAGTTATTTCTCATTTCGGGTCGTTGGTCCTAGGGAACAACCCTCCTTATACCCACTTATGTCTTGTTCAAATCTTTCAAGGTGAGCGTATATCGTAGAGACAAAAAAGGTAAGTTTTAAATCTTTTGTTCGAGTTGGGAACCAATAAGTTCACCGGAAGTTATTATGATAATGCCTCAATTGTGAATATTATATTTGGGTATTTTTACATTATGTTTTTTATTCTTGGTTATGGACATTTTTTTTTTTATTTTTTTGTTTTTTTTTTTTTTTTTTGTTTCTAATTTGATTAATTTACTAAAAGAATGAAAATATTTTGTACTTTTTGTATATTATTTGTAGATGGGAAAAATATTTCAACGATAATTACAAGTTGTCAAATACATCGAGATAGTCTTTTTCAAACTCCCCTGGCTGCGGCGCCAAATAAAATTGTTCACGCGCGAGCTACCTGTTTTTTGTGTAAATAAACATTAATATAATTTTATAATCTCACCAAGGGTCGAAATCTCGCGAGAGCAAGTTTAACGGATGAAGTATAGAGAGTCCGGGTCGTTATGTCCCAACGAGGTAGAAATGGATTATCGAAGAACGATTGATGTTTGGTGTTTGAATGTAACAGGGACTTTGTTTGTGAATTAATATGAAAGCTAATGACAAAATAAATTAACAAGAACATAAACTGAAAACAAGCATGAAGTACTAAAAAACTTTTACACTAAGGCACAAATAAGCTCTAATTAGATTAAAGACAGACAAATATGCTAATTATAATCTAAAAAAGGCAAAATTAAGGCATGCAATTAAGCTAAAATAAACAAGAGGAACCACACAGTATAACAACTGTAGTAGACCAGTATTAACTACCAGTACTAACTTAAAGTTAGTACTGCTAGTTATAAGTTAGTACTGTTAAGTTAAGGTTAGTACTGTTAGCCTTAACAAAACACAATTAAACAGGAAATAAGCAAATAAGCTAAAACAGGAGGTTAACTACCCAAAATAAGATTAAGCATTAAGAAATTAAGCAACCAGAATGGACTATAATGATAAATAAGCTAGAAAACTAAAATGATTAACTCTTAAAATTATTTTGAAAAGACAAATAAGTTCTACTAAAAACAGTACACTAAAAATAAGCTTAATCTACTCTAAAAAGCTAAAGAAATCTTAAACAAACTGAAATAATAAGATGATGAGCTAAATTGAACTGCCAGTACTAACAGTACTAACTTGGAGTTAGTACTGGTAGTGTTAAGTTAGTACTAGTACTGCTACCTTTGAAATCCAAGAAAATAAACTAGCATAGCTTTAAGTTAGTGCTGTTTCAAAAGTGAACCAGCAGTACTAACTTGAGGTTAGTACTGCTAGTTGAAAATACCCTTAAAAATCAATTTTTTTTTTCAACTTAAGTAAAAAACAGATTATCAAATACAAAGTTAAGACATTATCAGCAATTTTCAATCCATAATAAGCACTTAAATAAGCATGATTAGCCTAGCTTGTGTTAACTTATTACTAGCATTTTAACATAAACTAAACATTTCGCATAGACAAGTTAAGCAAGAAATAGAGAGACTTACTCACCTTGCTCACACACAGGTCAAACAAATTATTATTCAAGCTCTAGCTTGCATAAAACAAGATAGTGAGAGCCATAAGCCCATCCAGAATTGGCTTATCATCCTTTACATACAGCTGTGGTATTTTTGAGAGTGTATTGTGATATTCTCTTAACTACTTAACTTTTTAAGTTCACTTAGTTAAAACAGTTTGTAAACAAGCTGTATTGAGAGCTTTTGAACATAAAACAACTCAATTCAGAAACTTAACATTTGGGATTATAAAATGACTTTAAAAACTCAAACTTGCATTAAAACTTGAAAGTGTTACAAGTGAAAGTATTAAATCGTAAAGAACTGAAAATAAGCTAAGTTAAGTTAAAAACTAAAAACTAGATTCTAACATATCTTTTTTTTTCAAAGGCTTACAAGAAGCTCTATATATAGCCAAAGTATTTGACTTGCATCTTGTGCTTCTTTGGAGAGATAAAACCAAGTGTGCTAGTTGTGTGAGGAAGAGACTAAAGCAAATCCAGCCTTTGGATTTCTTTTGAGTTCTTTGGTGACATCTCAGCCACGAAGTGCTTTGGGGTATTGGAGGAGGGCATTGCCAACTTGGCACTTTATACAACTGGGATGGGTTAGTAGGGGTGGATGATGGAGTGTGCAGGGTAGACAGTATGGAGCCAACAGGTGTGGTGTTTGTGGTATTGGCGGGAAGAGATTATACAACGTGGGTTGTGTCAGAGAGGGTAAACACTTTAAAACCTTAAATTAAAAAGCGGTAAACTATTCAACCCCCCTTCTAGTTTTCCACAATTGGTATCAAGAGCCACGTCAAACAAGATTTTTAAAATAAATTGTATTTTAAAACTTGAATCGATCTATGGAATCGGAAAAATATTTAGAAGGGCAATCTATGCAAAGACCACCACTATTTGAAAGTGATGGATTTATTTATTGGAAAAATATATTCGAAACTTATGTGAAGTCAAAAGATCTAGATCTTTGGCATGTTATTACCGATGGTGATTTTCCTTCTATTCAAAATAATCCCGAAACTAAAAAGGATGAAGTTGTACCTTTTCATAAACAAAACGATGATCTTAAAAAGAAACTTGCAAAAAATAATGAAGCTAAAATGGTAATTTATAATGCTTTGCCACGTAAAGAATACGAAAGAATTTTTATGTGTCAAACCGCAAAAGAAATTTGGGATACTTTATTAATCACTCATCAAGGTAATAATCAAGTCAAAGCTAACAAAATAGATCTTCTTGTTCAACAATATGAACAATTTATGATTCTAGAAGAGCAGTCAATAGATAATGATTTTTCTAAATTTAATACTATTATTACTAGTCTAAAAGCACTTGATGAAGGTCTTTCTAGCAAGAATTGTGTTAGGAAATTTCTTAGGGCATTACATCCAAAATGGCGCGCGAAAGTCACAACGATTGAAGAATCAAAGAATCTAACAACCTTACCTCTTGACGAACTAATTGGAAACTTGAAAGTCTATGAAGAAGTAATAAAGAAATATTTGGAAACGGTCAAAGGCAAGAAAGAACAAAGTCGATCTCTTGCATTAAAGGTGAAAAAGGAAGTAAGTGATGAAGATAGCTCAAGCTCCGATAGTAAAGACGAAGACTATGCTATGGCCGTAAAGGAATTCATGAAATTCTTCAAGAGACGAGGAAGATTTGTAAGACAACCACGAGGCGATAGAAAAACATTCCAAAGAAGTAAAAGTAATGGTTATGGTAAAAGTGAAAAAAAATATTTTAGATGCGGTGATCCAAATCACCTCATTGGAGAATGTTCAAAGCCGCCAAAGAACAACAATCAAAGAGCATTTGTTGGAGGAGCATGGAGCGACAATGGAGAAGATGAAGTGGAAAAGACTAAACACGTAGATAACTTAACAAATATGTGATAATAAATGCAAAGTAATATTTACCGAACACAATAGCAAAATAATCAAAGACGAAAAGGTTATAGGTCATGACCGGTAATCAAAAGTTGTTCTCTTCATATAAAGCATACAACAGAGGAAACGTAATCTTTGGAAGCAACTTGCGCGGTAAAATCATAGGTAAAGGTACGATTTCTCAAGACTCCCTAATAATTGAAAATGTTGAGCACGTAGATAAACTTACTTATAACTTTCTTAGTGTAGGTCAAATATGTGACAACAAATGTAAAGTAATATTTACCGAACACGATAGCAAAATAATCAAATACGAAAAACTTATAGGAAAAGGAATTATGAAAGGAGGAATATATGTAATGAAAACTAGATAATAAACCGGAAGGGGAATAAATTGCCTTGCAACATTGGACAGAAATCCACACTATGGCATAGAAGATTTAGGTCACGCCTAATTTGCAATTATCATTCATTAGCATCTAAAGAATTAGTTAGATACCTACCCAAACTAAAATACGACCGACATTTTTGTGATGCTTGCAAAATTGGAAAACAAGCTCATACAAGTCACAAGGCTAAAAATATAGTTTCAACAACTAGATGCCTATAACTACTTCACATGGATTTGTTTGGCCCTTCCGCCATACGAAGCTATGGAGGAAATCGTTGTACCTTAGTAATCGTAGATGACTATTCTCGATTCACATGGGATAGATTTTTTAGCAAATATAAACTGAGGCCTTTCGAAAAATCAAAGTATTTAGCCAAAAATGGATCCAAACAAAATAGGATGTACAATTGTCTCGATTTAGAATGGAATCATGGTCGGGGAATTTGATTTGAAGTACAATTCGGAAACTATTGTGATTTAAATGGATATCTCACAATTTTCCGCGCTCGTACTCCTCATTCAAATGGGGTAGTAGACAAGAAAAAACCACTCTAAAGAAATGAGAGAACACATGTTAACGAACACTCCATTCCTTACAAATTTTTGGTATAACAGCGGTCTATACATCCAACCTATATAATTAATAGGAGTTTCATTAGGACGGTATTTTAGGAAAATACTTCATACGAGTTGTTAGAGGTAGGAAAACACAACACCTGACTATTTTAAGAGTATTCGGAAGTAAATGCTTTGTTCTTAAAACAAAGGAATTAACTCTACCAAGTTAAACTAGGTCATTCGAAGGTGTTCTCTAGGATATCGCCAAATTAGTAAAGCTCTACATAATACTAACAACAAACATGAAGTTAAAGAGTCATTGAATGTAATTTTCAATGAAACTCCTCCCCCGCCTTAAACATCACCATTAGAAGATGATGAGCTAGTCGAAGAAGAAGCTATTGAGGTTAGTAAAACAAAACCCATAGGCAATAATCTTGAAGACATTTCATTAGAAAATAATCAAATTGTAAATATTAAAGAATCTAAAACTCATCCTAGAAATGTTATTGGTAATCTAAATCAAAGAACTCTTAGGTGGCAAGCTCAAGACAAAAGCAATTTCTTTTGCTTTATTTTGAAAATAGAACCTAAAAATATATATGAGGCATTAAAAGATGAAAATTGGGTAATGGCCATGCAAGAGGAACTAAACCAATTCAAAACAAATGATGTTTGGGAACTAGTCCTAAATCCCATGGATATGACCATTATAGGAACAAAATGGGGATATAGAACTAAACTCGATGAAAATGGCTGTGTAATGGAAACAAAGTAGGTTAGCGCCAAGGATATAATCTACAAGACGGGAATAGATTACGATGATAACATATGCACCCATAGCTAGACTAGAGTCATAAGTTACTTTTAGATTATGCTTGCGCACTAGTATTTAAGTCTATACAATGGATGTTGAAGAGTGAATTCTTATAGGTTGTATCAATGAAGAGATTTTACATGGCACAACCTCGGGATTCATTGAACTTCGCAAAACTTAATTATGTCTTTACAAACTTAGTAGCTCTTTTCTGGTCTAAAAACAAGCCCCAAAAGCTTTGGTATGATCGATTAAAAGCCTTATTATTAAACATAATTATCCATGGGAATGTAGATAACACACTCTTTACTAAAAAGGAAAGACTCCAATATCATTATTGTTTAAATTATATGTTGATGACATTAAATTCGGATCAACTTGTCAAGAAATTGGTGATGTCTTTTGCAAAGATCATGCATGATGAGTTTGAATTGAGTATGATGGAGGAACTAAATTTTTAGTAGGATACAAATAAAACAATTTGATGATGGAAATTTTTAATCAATCTAAAAATATATTAAGGAAATGCTTAGACATTTTTACTAGCGTCTCTTCTGCAATAAAGGACCCCTCTATATATGTTTACGGACCAAATCACGAGAGACGAAGCAAGGTGAGTCAGTGATATACAAATATTAGTGGCATGTTTGGTAGTTTATTATACTTTAAACGCTAGTGACCGATATCATGTTAGTGTTTGCCTTTGTGCCTGCTTTCAAGAAGGATCCTAAACCTTCACCTAGAAGCGGTAAACGTATCTTCTGATTACATTAAAGCACTAGCATTTTCCTAAGGGATCCTTCATAGAAACAATAATGTATGCGATTCAGATATGCGGGAGTATTAGTGATCGTAAAGAGCACTAGTGGTGTTTGCAAGTTTATGGATGTTTGTCTGAATCGTAGTTTTCTCATAGAAGCAACGCTCTTGCCATCTCCACAACCGAAGCGGATTACGTAAGCGCCGGAAAGGCATGTCAACAAGCTTATGGGATGATGCAAGCTCTCATAGACTTTTGGCGTTAGGTTAGAAGACATTCCAATATTGTGTGATAAACAAGGGGCTTTACCATTAAGTAAGAATCTGGTTCACATCACGGAATCAAAACACAATGAGATTCGTCATCATTCCTTGCGATAATTTCAAAAATGTTAATATCTCTTTAGAAAAGGCTCACATCGGATAAGTCTAATATAGCCAGATATATACTTTACACTTTAAACGTGCGCCATTTTAACTACTTATCGTCTAGGCCTAGGAATGATGAACAAATCGTATTAAGTTTTCGGCATATAAAGAAATCATCAACAACACACAAAATTGTTTGAACAAAAATCCTGAGAAATCTTTTTCAAACTGTTCGGCAGACCCCTTTAATTCATACAGGGCGGCCCTCTTATTTTAGGGGGTCCACTAGCTTTAAGGGGACCACCCATGTAAATAAATAAAAATTATGAGTCTAGGGCTTCTATTTCACACAAAAAACACAACGATTGGGAAATGTTTATACCAAATCTTCTAATTCTTGTTATCATTAATGGCCATATCTCATTATATTCTATATTTATAAATTTCTCCAATCTATTATTTTCTAAAAAAGTTCTTCTCACAATAGGAGTACATAAAAATCAAGTTTCATATTATGTTTTTCAATAACGGGTGTATATCAATGTAACCCAATATCGCACTTGCATTCAAATTATATTACTTAAACCTATGGATTTCACTTAACCTTTGTGTTGACTGTTTAGCATGTTTTATCTCAGGTAACTAATGGCACGGAGTAGCGAGGACATGAAGATGGAAAAACCGTTATCATTCAAACTTTATTGTTTAGATTTTGGGAACCTCTCATTTGTAAAAACTCTGAAGAAATAATGAATGATGACTTATTTTCAAAAACGACTCTTTTTGATTCGTTTTCTATGATTATGATTGTTGTACCTTGAAGTAATACCCAGATTAGCTTCCGCTGCTATATGTAAAAATGGGGGTGTTACAAATAGTTTTATCCTACAACTTGTCATATATATGTAGAATGTTAAATGCTTAATTGTTATGTGCTAAAAAATCTTAATTGCCATAAAAGGATGGACTTGCTACAAATTAACCACTAAAACAGAAACCCTCACACAAAATTTTAAGAAAAATCGATTTTTGGGAAATCTAAGAATTAGGAGCAGGCGGCCCCCTTAAATCATAAAGGGCGGTCCCCTTATCTTTAAGGGGACCGGCCTAGACAGTCACGGGTAAAACAGTATTTTCATCCCTTTTTGACCAAATACCCTCTAGACTTAGCTATTATTTCCCTAAATTCAAAAACATTTCTTGGATTTGATCCTTTAAATGTTCATTCTTCCTAATTTAAACATTTCCTTCACTATAAATACATTCTCAACCTTCATCATCACAATCATCCTCACCAATGACATCTCCTAACAAACCAACATCTAAACCATCAAGGGTAGCCAAAATAAGTGTGAAACCCATTTGGAAGAAGAAACTAAACCCTTGTAACATATCCAATAAGCTCAATGTAAATTCACCTACACCAATGCTAAAACCACTCACTCCTCATCATGAACCATCTCAAGAAAACAATCACCCCAATCAAGCATTACCAAATCCTTACATTAAGGACACTCCCACATCACCACAAGTTGTCTCACATCCTCCACTTCCCATCTCACCCATCAACTCACATATTGCTCACACTCAAGCTCCACCTCAAAGTAACAACCAAACTCAACACACACCACCTCTATCTCCAAGTAGAGAAAGCCTAGTTGATGACATTAATCAACTACAAGACCTATCTAACCTCTTAGCCATGCATCTCACTCAACAACAAAACAACATTCCCTCATCACCTTACTCTCCAAACCTACCACACACCCTCAACATTAACCAAGTTGAAACCCATGTTGGGTATTGCCCTTGTTGCATCTTCACCCAAAAACAATTCCTTGCTTTAAGTGAGGATATCAATTGGATTGAATTCCTCCTCACTCGACCACATCCACCACCTAGAGTTCAAAGAGATTACCCTTCCACAACCGCCTCCGCTCCAAACTCTCCAACTAACTAATCTCGTAATATGCCTTCAAATAATCGTCAAATCCTTTTGTATCGCAAGCAAGTCAAAATCCTTCTATGGCTATTTAGGATTTTTTTTATGTATTAATATGCTTCTAAAGCATATTTGTTTTTCTTTTTATGTATGCTTGTGTGTAGTTCACACACATTGTCCTAAATGAATGAAGTATCTTTTGCTTTGATGTTTGCTTGCACTTGTCATATTTTTCCTTCCTTCTTGCTACATGTTAGAAATATTTGTATTGTTCTAACTCGTTTTTGTAGCCAAGAAACCATAGCTCGATTCCTTGGTGCCCTCGAACGAGGGGGAGCACACATCAAGGGGGAGCATTTATTCCGTCGATTTAACTAGCAATTCTCGACAATGTCTTTTTGATTCTACAAAAAGGGGGAGAAATGACATAAAACTCACTAAATACTTGTTTAAAAATAATTTTATATTTAATAAGTTTAAATTTTGTAATCATCAAAAAGGGGGAGATTGTTGATAGAAATAATGCCTAAAAACATTATTAATATTTTTCACATCTTTACGTTTTGATAATCACAAAATATAAAAACGTTCAATGTAAAATTAAACGTAAACAAGTAATTAGTAGTAAATTTTCATTTCGAAATTTATATCACTTCAAGGTATGAATAAATAAATGCTTAATGCATTTTATGATCAAAGGAAATTTTTATTCAACCTCACACTTTTATAAAATGTTGTAAACATTTTTATAAACATTACAAAACATTTTCTACAATTAAAAGAAATGTTTTATTCAAAATAAACATTTTGAAATTCAAATTTTCGGACCTAAAATGGCTAGAAAGTTCCAGAAAATTCCCCCTACACAAAAGACAAACTGGGGAGCCCCTAGTCTAGGGCGGCCCCCTTAAATACACGGGCGGCCCCCTTAATTTTAAGGGGACCGCCCATAGACTGACGCTCCTCCAGTTTGTCCTATAAATACTGGACTATTCCCCACTATTTTCTCACCTTTTGCACTCATTCTTTCTGCTCAAAACAGCCCACATATCCTCTCTAAAATCCTTTGATCATTTAATCATAAAGCTTTGTTTCCAAGTGATCCAAGCTTAATTCCTCAAGTGCAAGAGAAGAATACTTCCATCATCAAGTGAAGAAGTATTACACCTTAGTGTGTATTGCAACCTTGTTGCATTCATATCACATATTTGTAAATCAATTATATATCTTGTATTTGTGTGTAGTAGCTAGATCTTGGCGATCTTTGTAAGTATAGTTAGATCATGGTGATCTTACCAAGTAGTGTTAGATAGTTGTGATATAAGTAGTGTGGTGAAGTGAAGTCTTGAAGTTGTGAAGAAGTCTTGAAGTTGTGAAGTCGTGAACAAGTAGTGAAGTCGTGTTGTGATAGATTGGTTCTAGCTAAGATTAGAACTCGACATTTAGCTTTGTGTCGTAAATCGGTGTAAGCAACGTTGTGTACGGTTTTCTCCGCCATAAGGGAGCTTGTTGACATAGTGAAGAAAACTCTCGAGTTAGGTGCTCGGGGAGTGGAGTAGGGCGAAGAGGTGCTTCGTTACCGAACCACTATAAATCCTCGCGTTGTGGTTTGATTGTTCTTACTCTTATCTCTTGTCTTGCATTATTTTCTCATACTATCTTATTAATTGTTTAGATAAGTATATTGTTTATATTGTGCAAGTGTTGAATTCACATAAAGTCGAATCTAGAATTTTTACAAACACTTTAAAACCTTAAATTAAAAAGCGGTAAACTATTCAACCCCCTTATAGTTTTCCACAGAGGTTTACTAAGTCATGCTTAACATTACTACACAAAGGCAAAAGAAATGAAGGATATGGGAGTTGATGAATACGTTAACTTTTAAGGGGTGCTCGAGTAAAAAGGCAAAAGAAATGAAGGATATGGGAGTTGATGAATACGTATGAATGGTTTGCGTTGATGGTGCAGTGGTTGCATTGGCGATTTTGACAACCAAGGTACCTCTACTCATTCACATTATAGTACTATAACACTTGCTATTTGACATTCTTATTGTCAACGTTTATTCTTGCTTTGGTGGATCAGATATTTGCTTTAAACCCATTTGCTCCAAACTTCAATGGGAAGGACGTTAAGGTGTTGATCTATTTTATCTTTGTTACTTCTTTGTATGCATTTTTCTTGTCACATTAATGCTTTTTTCACTTTTCGCAGGTTGCTGTCGTGCTTTCTTTTATGGAACCATGACTACTCACATACCCCTAGATTAAAAAAATTTATTCATTGTTCGCTCAAAGACTGGATTGCACAAGTTCATTTATATTCCAAGGTATGTATAAACACATTTTAATGAATTAACAGTTATTGAGTATTGCTATTTTTTCTATCTAAATGAGAAACACTGGTTTACAGTGAATCAAGCAAATAGTGCAGCTATGTTCCTATCTTTCAAGCATCTTCAGGTCAACGATGAGATCATGAAGATTTCCTTTATTATATCTTCAGGTCAAATGTGATTTGTAACGCTATAGGTTGACCATGACCCCTACTATTCTGCAATGATTTTTTTCATCAAATCTGAGTACCAGGTCACAACATATTGAAGGCAACTATGACTATAGACCACAGGTTGACCATCACCCCTACTATTCTGCATTGATTTTTTGCATTCAAACCAATAACCATTACTTGACATATTCATAAGTAAGTAAATCTAATCAAAGTTTTATAAAGTTATTTGTAGTTTGATATATTAAAAGAAGAAAGTTAAGCCCTCACAAGATACAGGTACTTCTAAGTAATAGTTTACATTGTAATAAGTTGTAGTCTATATTTATAGTTGACTTCAATATGTTGACTTATGATTTTATACATATTGATCATACATCTGATACTCCATTATAATGTAGGCGTACAAGCTTTCAAAGTCGATCTTCTGAGCTTGGTCACAACTGCTGCAGGAGCCACCCAGTCTCCTAAAGTGACAACAAATGATGCAGAACAAAGAACAAACAGTAATTCCTGCTGCACCAGCACCGTAAGAATACTTTTAGGGTTAAAATTGATTAGTATGAAGTTATACATGTTTGATAAGTAAAAAAATATTAATTAATAAGAAGTATAAAAAGAAACACATGTTTGATAAGTAAAACATTAATTAATATGAAGTATAAAAAGTTATATTGTTATTACATGTGCATGAGGTGATACACATGTTTGATTAGTAGAAATATTAACTAATATGAAGTACAAAAAGATATGTAACTGCCATGGTTTTTAGACTCATCCTCATAATGTGTTGATCTTCTAAGATCTTAGACAATAAGCTGTGCAAAAAGCAATACCTCAAAGAAAAATTGCTAGGTCACTATTGCTTGTTTATTTTTATGCTTTTATTTTTATCTT